>CALSCP010000313.1:154241-168970 GCA_943704425.1 Ministeria vibrans ATCC 50519 | reverse complement strand
CAGTGAGGATAGCGTGGGTGAGGTTGACTTTGGTGAGCGTGGCATTGGACAGGTTTGCGTTGGAAAGGCCGGCGTTGGATAGGTTGGCGCTGGATAGGTTAGCGTTGGAGAGGTTGGCTTTGGAGAGGTTGGCGTTGGTAAGAGTTGCGCGAATTAGAGTTGCGCAACTTAGGTCCTTAGATGACCAGTCAACTCCAGAAACATCTTGTCCAGTCAGGTTGACGCCGATCAACAACTTGGGCACCTGAGACCAGTTGACCTTGGCGTCTACCAAGTCGGCGTTGGTCAAGGTAGCGTTCGTCAAATCTGCGCCCATCATCATCGCACCATGCAATTTCGCTCCTGAGAAGTCAACTCCCGTGGCAAAAATGTTGACAAACGCTGCATGCGACGCGTCCATCTCAATCATCTTCGCGTTATCCATCTTGGTGCGTCGAAATGTCGCCTCGCGGGCGCAGACATGACTCAGGTCGGCCAATGTGAGGTCAGCGTTGTGCAATTGGGCGCCCACCAGTGACACACGACTACATTGCGCACCAACCAGCTGTGCGCCCTCGAGGTTTGCACCGTCCATGATCGCGCCGTGCAATCTCGCTCCTGACAAGTCCACCCCGCTCAGATTTGCGCCTGACAGATCGGCACCTCGCAGGTCCACGCCATCTAGACGTGCGTCGCGCAGACAGCCCTTCTGAAGGCGCACACCGCGCAAGTCCATGTGCGAAAGGACACACTTAGGCATCTGGGCGCCCATGCCAAAGTCAAAATAAGTCAGCGTGAGTGCGCGCAAGTCGCAGGCGGGCAGACGAGTTGGTAGCGTAGCCAGCGAGAGTACCATACAGTCGTCCGAAACAAGAGTGAAGCGGCGCTGCTCGCGCAGCAGCAGCAACAGTTTGTCCATCTCAAAGAACTCCGCCTCGGCAATGAGGCGTGCGAGGTCGTCTGACGAGGTGGCCTTCACCGAAATGCCGGTGCGCAGCCACGCAACGAGTCGCCCAAAAATTTCGCTGTCACGGTCAAAGTAGATGGCGTTGTCGTCGCCTTCGCCCGACTCGTACTGGACGCGCCCCTCGGCAATGTTGGCTAAGAGTGAGCCGGGCTCACGTTCCGTCGCCGTTGCGTGTGAGAGGGTGAAAGAGCGATCGCCAACGATGAACTTGATTCGCTTTTGCTGGCGACGACTGGCGTCTTCAATCTTCGCTCGGGCACGCTCAAGCTGCTCTTGATCGCGCACCAAGGTCGCATTGAGGACGGCAAAGTCCGCGTCAAACTGCTGGCGACGCACTCTGAGCTCCTGTTCAAGTGCTTCGCGTCGTTCACCCATCTCCGTCGCCAAAGCCGACATCTCTTCAAGTGCGGACTCTCGCTGACGCGCCAAAGCGTCCTGGTGGCTCTGCTTCTCAGCCTCGATCGTGTGCAGTGTCGATTCTTTGTGCTTATCTAATTCTGCCTTGAGCGCGGTAATCTCCGACGTGGCCCTCTCTCGCTGACGCGCCAACGTTGCCTCGTTTGCCTGCCTCTCATCCTCCAGTGCTTGTTGAGCGGCCTGCATTCGCTTTTGAAACTCTTCTTCCAACGTGGCAACGGCAACAATCTTTTCTTCGCGCGCTTTCTCCGTGGACGCAACTACTTGCTGCAGTACCAGGTCGAGCTCTCCAATGCGCTCTCGGATTAAGCTCATGGTTTCTATCAAAATGAAAAAAAAAATCACTAACTTCGGCTTTGGGTCAGATCTGTCAAATAAACTGGGTTCAGAGAGAAATATTCACAACACTCCCTATTCCAGACATGGGACATCATTCGACATTCATCAATGAGATGAATTCAGGTTTAGCTTTAATTGTGAAACGCTCTGTAGTCTGTGTATTGTAGACCTTGTAAACATGATCAAATTCATTCTCTCTTCTCTTCTTCATGCACTCACCGGATATAGACGTGCATGTATATCTGCCGTTGGCCGGCCACACCCGTGTTGAGACCCTTGGGACCACCGTAGCCAAAGGAACGTCGTTCAATGGCCTGTTTTCCATTGTCATTATCAGGACCCAGACTCGCAAACGTAGGCTCATCGAAGGAACATTGCGCATTGTTCCAAGAATTCCAATTGGGACCGTACGTGTGATCTCCAGTTGAGTCCCTGCACGTATTCTTACCATCTTGATCCTTCGCGTTAATGTATAGGCGGGTGTTGCACAATTTTCCCGACTTTGTGAGATTCCCCGCCGACAAGGGGAATCCAGAGTGTGAACTTGTCGCATAGCAAACAGACCCACCAAACGACTCAATGAATTGGCCAAATGACTGGGCCCCATCACTGACGCTATCATATTCGGCCCATATAAAGGATGGGAAATGGACGAAGAGCACATCTTTGAATTGTTTGGTGTGAAAAGCGGGTGATTTGAAGTCACTATCGCGCTCCGTCACATTTCCGAATGTAGCGTGATCTGTGTCCCACAGGTGACGGCTGTTCCATGTCCATGTGTTAACGTTGTCATCACTTGAAACAGCCACAAGGTTCCAACCACCAGCGCCATACGAGTGCGTACAAAATGCTTCAAACACAACCCCATCAGTTCCATTGACTTGATATATGCCACTGGAGTTGACTCGCGGAGTCGAACTGCAGTTTGGGAAGATGACATTCTCTGCAACACTGGTGGGTGGGCTACTCGCGTTGCATGAGCACGACTCAACACGAGCCAAAAGCTTAGTAGCTCTTCCCTCAAGTGCCTCCAAACGAGACATGTCCTCCTCAGTAGCCACCTTGACCCCGTCGACGTAGAGATCCCCGTTGACAATGACAGAGCAACCATCGGCGGGCCTGATAACAATGTTGCCGTCATCGTTGACAATATCGGCGTCGTTTGCCATGGCGGTGGCGCAAAGACAAAAAGCAAGCACATGGAAAAGCATCCCCCTGGAAAATAACATTATCAAAACGGCATGCCCTCCATGCCACTGCAACTCCAGCACAGTACAGTGTACACAGCCCCTGGGACCACCCAACACGCAGAAATTCGCCTGCGGATCAGCGGAACAAAACGACGCGAAAACGAAGCATAAAGGGGACGGTCTGAAGATGGTCTAAGTAGCTCCGAAGTAGCTCATGCAAATTCACGGCCTGCACCACCCCACCGTACGCGACCACCACCATCATACAAACAACACACTTTACACAAGAATGACCTGAGACCATACGGTACGGACGTATCAGCGATTCTCTCGTTTTTCGATTTTTGGCGTCGTGGCAATGGAGTGGCAATTTTCCCAACACATTACGCAACCCCTGCACCCCAGTAGCGAAAGAAAACTTACTTTGAAATATTGAGAGAAAAATGAGGAAAATGATTGGTTTTCGAACCGCAAGGGTTCACTCTCTAAAAAAACCCATTTCTACTAATTCGTCATAAATTATCTTTGTAAATTATTCGTTCTTCGAAATATCTTCATGGGTTTTATACAGTTTTCGCTTATTCTTCATGTATCCGTGAAGAAAATATCATCTTCGTCGCTCTTTGACGCATATTTGGCACTGTTTCAACGTGGCTTGGTACTTTGAAGCACGAGGGAGATAATGATATGTGCGGGAAATGTGCGGGCCCAATTTTGTTTTTGTGACTAATAGATGCCAAAAATGCAACAGGTTGTCCGCTCTCTAACCAGTAATACGTATACTATGCACTATCTAGTAACCATATGGGGTGATGCCGTACGAGAAAACGGCGCCAGAATACCATTGTGTAGGAGATCTTTCGGAGATATAAATTAATATCATTTCTGTATCATTTCCGAATTATTTATCTTTTTCCTTCACCGACGTGATCAATGAAAACTTTTACTATTTTGCTACTCTAATAGTGTATCTGGTATCATTAATCATTTAATAAATGGGTTGACAGGGTTGTATTCTTCTTCTTCTTCTTTCTAATAATGAAGCTGATGATGACTAAATTCAAATTTTCATCACTCCCCTCCGTCCCTCGTCGTCATTTATTTTAATTTCTTCTGTACAAGCGCAGACGCGCCCTCCAGGTCGAGTCTCGACTCTTGATGGCATCTTCGTGTGAGGAAGTGGAGGAAGTGCCCTCGTCCCTGGCGGGGGTGTCGTTGTCGTCGAGTTCGCCCCTTGACGACTTGTCTGCGACGCGTCGCGTCCTGTCACTCACCAACGCGTCGCCGCTTCTCCTGCCTCTACTACAGCCTTCCCACGACAGTGTTCCTGCTCCTCCCACCTTTCTTCCAGGCAGCAACACCCCCCTCTTTGAGTCGACGCCCTCCGACATGGCGGTGTTTGCGCGCGCTCGACGAAAGTTTGCTACATTATTGTCGCCCACAAGCGCCGAAGCGCTCGCCAACACCATGTTGACAGTAGCACTACGTGATCTCTCTGGTTGTCCCAACGACATTGTTCGCGCCGCGCTCTGGAGCGGCGTTCCCAGCAAACTCGAGTCACTCTCCTCGCCGCGCGATTTTTTCCTCACTCGCGGGCTATACCTCGCCATTCGCGCCTCTCAGTGGCTCAGTGTCGACGTACAGCGTCTTGTTGAGCGTGCCTTGTACGCCGCCGACCTCCACCTTGTTGATGAGCTGTTGAGATCGCTACTCACTGGAGGCAGTCACCAGCATGACTTTGACCAACCCATCCAGCCATTGTGGTCTCTCCTGGAAGCAATATCGTCTCGTACTCGTCCCGAGGCGATGCGATCGTTCATTGTCGAGCATCGTGATGCGCTTTTTCAACTTTTGCATCGAACCGTGTCGTCCCACCCTCAAATGCTCAGCGCTAAACTGCTGATCGTGTTCGCATCTGTCGACGTCTCCCTCTTTACCTCTGATCACAGCTCCGAACGCGACATGATCGATTGGTCGTCGCAACACGATCAGGTGGTATCCTGTCCGTGTCCCGCTCCCTTTGTGGACGCCTGGCTTGCGCTTGCTCGCTCGTCCCTGCCTCACGCTCGTAGCCAATGCGAACAGCTTGCGACGGACATGATTGATGCATGCCGCGTACCCTTTGCGACAATCAGTCCGTTGACGTCGCCCTCCAAAAAACGTAACCGTGTCGAGTCACCTTCGCCACGCAAACGCAAGTGTGACCTCTCCGGACGTGTCCATCGCCTTCTCTCTGCTCCCACCTCTGCAATGACATTCTTCTTGCTTAATCGTCTCTGTCTCTCAACCAACGATCCCGAAGCATTTGCCAGTGCCGCACTTGCGTGGACCGATGATTCGACAAGAGCAGCCGAGAGGGACGGCACATCAGCAACTAGTGTTGGCACCGATGCTCTGTGTCTTGCTGTTCAGGCTCTGACAACGCCTCCGTTCGACAGTGAGGCTGGACCATGTCTACTCGAGTGGATTTTTCGTGCCGATGGAACAATTCGACTGGATTTGTCTAGTATGGCCACTCGCCACGTTTCCGATCCTCTTCTTGCCTGGCTTCTTCACCAGCAGACTTTGCTATCGTCGCCCAGTCAAGAGGGTGTCGGTGTGGGCGCTTCTGGTGGTGGTGGCGAGCTGCGTGCACCCGACTCGGCCATTGATCAGGCGGCTCTTGTCGTGGCACGGTGCATGCGAAAGATACCGTTTGCGACGGATGAAGAGCTCTCGCATGCCTACCCGCTCGTATTTGACTGTGGCACGGCCGCCGCCTGGTCGAAGCTGCGTCGTGTCATTGCTGTGTCAACCACGGATACGGTGCGCGCAGCTTTGCTACATGCAGTCGCAACTGCCCTCGAAGAGATCCCGGTCTTTGTTGCACGACTTGTCGCTGCCACGTCCACCGGCTCTCTCTGCGTCGATGCATTTGCCGAGTTTGTTGGCGACGTCGAACGTACTCTCCAGCGCACCGCCAACGACACGGCCGACACTCATCACTCGCTCCTCATCGGCTTGCTCCACCTCATGGGCTCTCTTGTAGGCTGCTCCGCATCCTATTCGTTTGTCCTCAAACGTGCCCCCTCTCTTGTGCCCGTGGTCAGAAAAAAAAATACACGTGTCAGTGTCGTAGTGTATATACACGCGACTTTAATATCTTTTTTTTTTCTTCTTTGTGTGCATAGCTTGTGAAATTGGTGAGCTCACGCGAAACAGGTTTGCTCGGCAACGAAATGTTGTTGCTCTTTAGAATTCTTGAACAAGCGTCTGTGGACGCAGCGTGCTTCACTGCCCTGCCTGCGACCTTTCACGATGGTCAGGTTGTGCGTACCGTTCTGGAGCATGCGGCCATACCGCCTCGCTTGCGTTTTGAGACAGCTCTCGACATTCTTGCGCTCTCTCTGGGCAAACGCCCTCTGCTTGTGGCTCATGCCTCTGTCAATCATGGACGGCTTTTGACCTTTTTGGAGAGTCTCTTTCCCGCACGTCCCACCGCCGAGTCTCTTCAACTGATTGCGTTTGGTACAAACGCCTCGGCACCGGTCATCAAGACGCTTGCTCGCCTGCTCGACACGGCTCTGTCGCTTGGCGACGAACGTGATGTCTTCTCACGACAATGCATCGATAACCAGGACACATTTTTGCGTGTGTGGCGTGCACTCATGGATGAAGCGGTGCGTCTTGAGTCGTCGCGCGCCTTTGCACTTGTGCGCACACCACTTGCTGACATGCTTCAACGTCTGTCTTCACGGCGCACACTTCAAGCGCACCTCAAACGCCTGTCCGCCTCACTCATTCCCACAAGCGCAATGCGACAGTTTATTGCGCGTGCCTTTCCTGCTGGACGACCCCTCACCGTTACCCATCAGACCACCAAGCACGCTCTCGATGCCTTTGTTGCGTCCTTTCAAAAGCTTTTTTGAAAGGTCAATTGTATAATTGTACACTATTCGCGTTTGTATTCATCATCTTTTATTGTACAGTGAGTGACTTGCGTGTGTTGCGCTCTACCACTTCATGGTGAGAGCAGACTCAAAGTCAGGCACCACATGGTACTGAGTGTGCAGCATGGGTTTGAGGGCAGCGTCGGCGTCGGGTGGGGCTCCGACCCAGTCGCGGTAGAGGCGTTGCACGTCCGAGTGTGCGCCAGGCTCGCCCACATGTCGTGTGCTCTCATAGGCAACCTCGAGTCGTTCCACGAGTGCACGCTGCGCGCTGATGCTCGACACGGCTGGAAGGGACATGTTGGGCTCGTTCTCGGCAGTGATGCCACCGCTGTTGGCGGTGGCGGTGGTGGTGGGAGGTAATTGACCGCCGCCATTGAGACAGCCCGAGGGACACGCCATAAACTCGATGTAGTCGTAAGGACAGGCGCCGCGGTTCAGCTTGCGAACGAGGTTCTGAATGTTGCGTAGGCCGTGGGCGACGGCAAAGCGAAGAACCGTAGCCCCGTTGTGTTCCAATTCAAGTAGTCTAAGATCCTTGTTGCGCTGCACTCGGTACTCGAGCACACTCGGCAAGTCGGTGCGCCCAAAGAGCACACGCGCCGCATACCGAAAGACCGTCTCGGCATAGCCTCCCGAACCGCCACCCGAATGGCGCACGCTCCCGAGCGACGCAACAGCAGCAGTGGCATCAGGATCGTCAGAAGAAGGCGACGGAGGAAAGACGCCGCATGCTGAAGGAGGCGGGAGAGGACAGTCGCGCAGATGAGCAACACCATGTTCGAGCAAAAGCGACTCGACTTCGCCCGTGGTCAGCACACAGTCAACGTCGTGAACGACAGCGTCGCCGTCGCGGCTGTCATCACTGCTGCTTTGAAAGTCAGGTCGTGACGCTTCGAGTTTCTTGTCGTAGCAGGGCATGATGGTGGCGTGAAAGACGTGCGCTGGCTGCACTGCAAGTTGCTGCGCGACCACTTGCTTCACGACGGCTCCCATTATCTGCTGCGGCGACCGCGTCGAACTGATCAACGGCAATATTGAGCGAGTGTTCTTGCGGTCGGTCTTCTCGGCAAAGCACACCCATCCGGGACAAGCAGAAGCAATCAAGGGCAGCAACGGGGGCGCCGACGCCGCAGACGTCGATGGCGACAATGTAGTGGCGGCATTCGCATTTGGCGGACGACCCGATGCTTTCCAGCGCGTCACAAACTCCGTACACGATTCCAAGAGTGACAGTTCGCGCGAGACGCTGGTGTCGAGGACGCGTGCGACGCCGAGCGAGTGAAAGAACCCTGCGAGTCGCAAGGTCGCTTCGTCGACCTCCATGCCGTAGCGAACGGCAATGGAAGCGCACGACTGAGGCGACAACGACACAACAACGGCTCCCTCAACCGGCTTAGACTCGGCCAGCTCTGCTGGTTCGCCGGTAATCTGTCGCAAGCGCCGCATAAACTCTTCGCGACTTTGCGACGCGATCAAGACGGTTTCCGCCGACGTGACACACCCGCTGCAGGCGAGACAGTCTGCCAGCGTGATCTGCGCCTTGTCCAACGCCCTCTCCGACCCATCCTTGCCGATTTGGGTCACTAAGCCGCGCTCGTTGGCGACAACCGAGACGGAATTCTGCAACGACGGTGTGTGATCAGTGATCGGGCAACCGGCTTTGCAGCAGCTTTTACCGTGGAGGTTTTGGGGACGGGTACAGGTTTGATGCATTCCAGGGACGGCGCTACGAAGTCGTCTAGGTCGGTGAGGCGAAGAACGCCCGAAAATTGAGCCATTAAAAAATATTTATGTTTTGAATGATTAAAATCGATTCGCGCTCATAATTGTGTGCTTCGCTTTGCCTCGCTCTTCGCGTTTCGAGTTTTTAAAAAGTGCAATAGGTATTTACAATTTTGGAATGACTTCCATCACACGAGAGTCGAAGGCTGATTGAGCTTGTCAATGATGTTCTGGCAATGGCTCTTGTACGCCCACACGTCCCCCGAAAGTCGTTTGAAACGCATTCCCCGCATCTTCAGTCCAAGAATCTCACACACCTCCGCTTCATATTGAAGACCCTGCACAGCAAGATGATGGTGTGTGTCAAAACATTTTAGACTTAATGATTGATACCTTGAACTTGCACAGAAGACAGTACTTGGCGGCAGACGACGCCGCAAGCTGAACGTCCTCTTGGCGCAAAATCGTACGGAGCTATATTTGATTTTTATCACACAAAGCGTGAGACAAACAAAAAATATAACAATAGTCAATAAGACTTTTAATATAATTAATTATTTTTAATACCGAGCGCAAAAGGTCTTTGGGCTTTCTGTCGGAAATGAGAGCCGAGTTCATAGGCATGCGCATGGTGCGGATGCCCTCCTCGTAGACATGAGTGGGGCGGTGAGACGATGACGAAGGAGGCGTCTGTGCAACGGCGGCAGCGGCGGTGGTAGCGGTGGCGGTGGAGGGGGCATCGACATCCTTCTTATTGTCTTTGGGTGGGGTGGGACGGGGACGTGGGGAGGGTGGGAGGGCCCTGGCGCGACGGGCAGGTGGAGGCACGGGAACGACTGAGGTGGTGTTGGAGGAGCGGGGGGTGACAAGTGAGCGGGAGGATGGGCCCGCAGGTGGTGGTGCGGGTGGCTTGGCAGCCGGATCGCCGCTGGTGCCGGAGACGATCTGGGGGAGGGCAAAGGGAGCGGTTGAGGTGGGAGTGGGTGGAGTGTCAAAGGAGTCGACAGAGAAGACAGAGAGCACTTCCAGGGAACTGTCGCGACGCAGCGCACGCTGAGCCAGCAGTGAGTTGCTTGAGCCCAAATAGTCACGCTATATAGAAGAAAAGAAAAAACGTAGCAATTATATATGTGACTACGACGCATTCGATTGGTATCGTATAACGTACTGAGCCACCGGTGGACTGACGACGCAGCTTCTTGCCGGGCTCGACGGGCACGACAGGTGGAGGCCCAACCTTGTCCTGAAGACGCTCCTTGAGACTGGACGCACGACGGATGACAGGCACACGGGCACCGGCCGCATCGGAGTCGAGCAGGTGTTTGGAGAGTGCATGCTTGCGACGCGACTTGCTGTCCGACGACTCGCGCAAGGACTTGGTGCGCCGACGGGTGCTGTGTCGCCCTTTGCCGCTGTCCTCTGTTGATGCGTTGTCGTCGTCGCTCGACATTGCCTGTGAGTAGTCTACATGATTGTGTTGAGCGTGAGTCAGTCAGTGAACGAGTGAGGAGCGCATCATATTGTGCACGACGCACCGTCATCGTCGTCATGGTACTTCTTGCGGCGCTGGCGGGCCTGCTGGTCAATGGCATGCGACATAGGGCTGAAGGGCGAGCCTCGCTCATCGGCCAACGACGGCGGAATCTTGTGTCGGGTATCTGCTCCATCCGACGCTGAATGAATATTGAGTGAGTGACCATGTGTGCAAGTGAGTGAATGAGATCTGCGTGAAACAATATACGTACATCGTCTTTTTGGCGGCCGGTTCGACCTCTTCTCTGACTTTTCTCGTGCGCTCTTTTCTGTCACTGGAACGCACACATGCACAGTGTCCTGCACATGAAGCGTGTCAATCATTGCCATGTGCGTGTGCATAAAAGGTCATATATAAGTGTGTGTGTGTGTGTGTGTGTCATCATGAGAGTTCACAGACCTCGTGAAAGGCAACGGCGGGGTGCGACGTTGGCTGCGTTGACTCAACGGCCGCCTTGGACTTGGCAAGTGACTGCGGCGTTACCGTTGACTTGGACTTTTTCTTTGTCTAAATTGGTGCATAACTGTGATATTAGACATGAATTTGATTTACACACACACACACGTTCTAATCATACCACAACTGGCGCATTAAGATATACTGCAAAGTCACGGTCGCTCTGGTGACGGAGTACCTGCGTACTTTTGGTGGCAGAAGCAATGTCGCGGCGCATTGCAGTTGCAAGCGAGCGTGTCTTGCCCACCGCCAAGTGGTAGCAGCCATCAAAGCGGTCGCAGCGGTGCGCCACGACACTATCGACAATGGCGTCGCGTGGGCCCAGCGCCCACTCGCCCGCCATGCGCTCCACCACGCCCATGTCTACGTGTTCTCGCGGTACCCCTTTGCGCGCAAGCAATCCCGCCGCACTGCGGTCATGTCCCACCAACCCCACGTCGCACCCGTCCCCCTGGAACCACGCGTGCTTCAGGATCTGAGCCACGTCGCACGTCAAAAGTCAATTTATATCATAAGCTTGATCATATTAATATTGACACGTACTTGGCTCGTTTTCCATCGCTTCTCGGGATCCACTTCAAGGGTTTTGTGCAACAAGTCAACGCATTCTAGCAGATATTAATTTAAATTATCGCGTTACGCGTACGTACATTGAACACGAACTTGCAGTACTATTAAAGAAAAATGTCATGATAATTACCTGGGGAGAGTCTGTCGGGAATGCTAAACTTGTGCTCGAGCATCTGTGCATGGAGCTTGATAATGTTGTCGCCCTTGAAGGGCAGCCGTCCCGTCAGCATCACATACATGTTGACTCCACTACACACCCATACACAATACAAACAACGTGGCATTGTGAGCAACTCACAATATTTACTCACACGCATTCTTATTGATTCTCTGTACATTCCCCATGCATCAATCTCAGGCCCAACATAGCGCTTTCCAATAAGCAACTCAGGCGAAGTATAGCTACACATATACAAAACAGTGACAACAAGACGTGATTGAATTATAAAATCATTTCCTCACCTGAGCGAACCACACCGCGTCTTCAAGAAGGATGTGGGGTCAAACTCGTTGCTCAGCCCAAAATCTAGAACAATTAAGATTATTATTACAATAATAATTTAATATATCCAGAATTCGAACAGCACGTGCACTCAGTGTCAAAACTCTTTATAATTATTAGATTAATAAGAGTGTATTCTCACCTATAATCTTAATGTTCATGTTGTCGTCGAGCATGAGGTTCTCGGCCTTAAGGTCGCGGTGGCACACGCCAATGGCGTGCAGGTAGTCCAGTGCGTGGACCATTTGTTGCACGTACTTGCGCGTCTCCCGCTCCGACAAATGGTCGTGCGTCACAATGTAATCCAACACCTTTGTTAAAGTAAACAAGAGTATAAAGCACATCAAAAATAATGAACTTTTACTAGTATTTTGCTATTAGTGTCGTCGTGTCTTACTTCTCCACCGTTGACCAACTCAAGGATCATACAATAGCAGACATCATCTTCGATGATCTCATACACTCCCGCAATTCGCTCGTGCTCAATTTTCTGTGCAACATTACAGTTACGAGCTCAGTATGGGTACGATGAAGGAGCCCCACTGCATTAATCCACTGCGCTCGATTAGTATATTATATACCTTGAGGATGTTTCCTTCTCTGTACAGGTTCTTCTTGACGTATTGGTCCTGAAAAAGAAAAAAAAAATCGAATTCGACGACACACGCAATCACTGTCACGAGCGTACCTTAATTCGACTCTTGTATATGATTTTGGCGGCCACTCGCGCCTTAGTATAGACATGCGTTGCCAGTTTCACTTTGGCAAACGAACCCTAGTGCCACAGTAAAGCAGTTAGCGTCGCAGCGAGCGAGGACGAGTCCTGGATGAGGGGTTCACGTTCACACAACGGAATCATAGCAACGAGCGCCGACTGAGAAAAAAAAAAAGAGAAGCGAACATACCAACATTCCAGACGCACAAGACACGGGCCAATACGGCATCGGCCGCGCACAAATAGGTAGATGCCAAGGTGGGCGGCGGATTTGCCAGAGGGACAGTGCGCATATGCGACGAGGGGGGAAGGTGTGAAGAAGGTGACGCGGATTTTTGCATTTTGAGTCGGACAACTCCGTAGGACACACTGAAGTCGATGGCGAGCGGGCCTGGCCGGTGGGGATCAAAACGACATGCCATGATGGGCAACAGTGCGGGCAGCGGAGTGGGCAAAAGGACCGGATGGCTCTCGATCGTGGTGAGATACGTTTCAAGCGACAGCGACGCCTTGAACGACTGAACAAGGAAAACGCGCAGTAGCGCACAGGCACATGCTTGCAGGTACTTGCGATTGAGCTCTGGATACACATTCCTAGTTACCTGGCCGAGCGTTCGTCCTAGAATGTAGTCTCCAATGCGTTCGCCAGTGTGATGACTCGTCTTTCGCGGTTTTGGCGAATCCACTGTGGCCTCTTCTAAGGGCGCGTTTTGATCTGAAAGGTATCGTATCAAGTCAACAGACGATTAGACAGCCGCTCGGCAAATTTGGTGTATGACGGCGCGCGCCAATGTTTTGCGATTTTTTTTCGAACTCAAACGAGACATTTTTTTGGAGAGTGACATGAATTGGCAGGTCGGCGGGAAACGGAGGACTCTGTGTTACCTGGAGTGCTTGACGGCTGCTGTGATGGCGTGGGCGGAGTTGGCACTAGAGGCTGAGGCGGGGTGGGAGGGACACGCGACGCGGGTGTTTTGGGCAGCTGTCGTCGAGCGGACGTGGTGGATGTCACTGACGGAGGACGTGCGATTAAGTCCGTCCCCATGCTCATGTCCGCAGAGTAGCACTCCGATGCGGAGCAGCTCGGTGCACAAATGAATGAAAAAAATGAGTGAGTTGAATGACTCTAATGAGTTGAATCAGTTGTGTTAAGTCTGTCAGCAGACTCTGTCTGTTCTCTGTCATTACTTCACAACGTGAGGATTATTGTTTCAAAATTGTACGATATAGAGTAGTAGACAATACAATCAAGTTCGTTTTTACAAGCAGTCATCATTCATCTTCCGCATCGTCAAATTGCCCCTGACATTACAAAAACACGCACAAAGTACATTGTCAGTAAAGGAGTTGGAAAGATTTGATCTCCCCACCACATACCTCCTCCACATCCATTGGACCGTCTCCCGGCAGCGAACCTTGAAAGAACATTTCCGCTGCAAAAAGTGAGGAGAAAGGAGAAGGAGGAGAGAGAAGAAGAAGGAGGAGAAGGGGGAGAGAGAAGAAAGACATAAAGTAATGAAGAGATAGAGAGAGAGGAGAAGGAAGAAAGAAACACAGTGATGAAAAGGAGAAAGAGGTAAGGGTAGAAAGAGAAACAAGAGAGAAAAGCAGTTGAGATCAAGTGTAAATCAAAGCTCAATGTAACTGACCATTCTCGTCGTCATGTTCGTCAAGGACACTTGGGTGCAGACCCTGGCAGCTCACCATAGCATTGTAAATGTTGTCCACTAAGACCAAAGAAACAGATTCAATCACACACACATACACACATACACATACACACACTCTAGCGTACAGAGACCCGTGTCGGAAGGTACAAAGCGCATTTCAACAGTGGCCGAAGACTCATCGCTGGACGGATCGGACGGATCACCATTGGCATTGAGGCCGGCAAAGGGAGCGGGTGCCTTGACTCCCTCGGTGAGCTGGCAGTAAATGCAGGGATGGGCAAAGGCGGCCGTGTCGCGACTCACCGCCTGCAGACCAATCGTCGGATACGGAATGGCCAGGCCCGATTCCCCACTCCACCAGATCAGTCGACTGCACACGCACACACACACACACACACACACACACACACACACACACACACACACACTCACACACACAAGCGCGTTACGTTCATCAGGAAGAGAGGTACAAAGAGAGAGAGAGAGAGAGAGAGAGAGAGAAACGGGGTAAGAAAAAGTCAAACGTTGACCAGTCGACGAAACCTTTCAGTGATGCACAAGGTCCCCGCTTCACCTGCAACACACCGAGTCAGCAACAGTAGCGGATGCACAAGAAGAAGACGTACCGGCGGAGCGCGAACCAAACCACAGCTGCGTGTCGGAGATGCTCATGCGGACGAGTCCAGCGGACGCGGGAGTCAGCACGTCCGCTGTCTGAGAGGGGGGAGGGGGGGGG
>CALSCP010000313.1:125989-150192 GCA_943704425.1 Ministeria vibrans ATCC 50519 | reverse complement strand
TTTTTTTTGCTTCCATCACTGAAAATAATTCCTTCTCTCGTTTGTGCAGCGTGATCTTTTTGAACCAGCTCACGATGGACACGGGCGGCATTGCCGTATCGATCTACCTCAGCGACCAGTGCTGGAGACAGCTGCGACAAATCCACTCCACCACCAGTGGGTCAGTGTCCATCCAGCGCCGGTGTGAGGCGGCCATCTTGCTGGGCAACGACAAGAGCAAGGATGTGCGCAAGCGCATGGCGAGTCGTCGCAGAGACGGCAGCAGTGGACGCGTCAGTTCGCCTGTCAGCGCCGCTCTGTGGCTTTTGGGCGTTTCGGGCAGTGCACCCCTCACCCTTGACTACTTCCGTCGCTCGCTCCGCCTCACCAACTTCAACGAGGTCGATCTGCTCGCCTTCCACGACGCTGTCGATGCCTACACGGGTCTTATTGCCATCGACGCGCAAGTTGTCATTGATGAAATATGTCTTAAGCCCCACCACGTGCCCTGGCTCAAGCCTGAGATGTTTGCGCGTCTCTACCAACACAATGGTCCCGTCTCGGCGTTTAGTGGCCTCGCCCTGCGTGGCATTTGCTCATGCTACGAACCCGTCACCGCCGCCTGTCTTGCCGCCTGTGCTCCCGCGCTTTTTGTTGACGCCAAACATCAGCGCCCCCTCTACATTTACCATGCTCCCTCCAAGTCACTCTTCGCCATTGGTACCACCACCACCACCGCCTCAACGAGCACCGGCAATGACGACGACGACGACTGGTTTCAGCCCGAGTGTATCACAGACCTGCAACTTGGTGTGCGTGTGCAGCCGGCTCCGTCCTTTGACGACTTGCCTACCCTCGGCGAATCTCCCACTGCCACGGCAAACGCTCTCTATGACTGGATGGTTGCCCATCCGCTTGCACTGGGCCTCGCGCCCACTAGCGACGTCGCAAAGAGCCACGCGCGTCCACTCAGTATTGGACTCGCGCTGGCCATGCACGGCACCTCAGCCTCGCAGTGGGACCCCGTGCTCGCACGTGCCCTCCTCCTGCCCGCCCACCCCGACATCCCCACATCCGAGCAGCTGGCGCCCGCGACCGACAACGACAACGACGACGACGACGACGAAGACGAAGACGACGCTGGCGGTGAGGGATTCAACCTCACCCTCAACACAGTGCTTGCAAAGGGTGAGTGGGACTCGATGGATGAGAACTCAGTGGTGCGTGCCGCTCGTGAAAGTTCCTCGTTTAAGATTTTGCAACAAATCGAAAGCGAAATGGAACTGTACAAGGTCCCCGTGCGAATCACCGCGCTCGACAGCGTCCGTCTTTTCATCGACTCGCTTGCCGAGAGTGTCGATGCAGATACTCCCGACCGTTGGACGGACCTCAATCTGTACTTGCCAGCGGCTGACGGCGGCGGTGCGAGCGGCTCGGTGCCCGCATCGCCGTTGAAGCATCGCGAATTGATCTGCAACCGTCTCGCCAAAACGGCGCCTTTCACGGCTCGCTGGCTCAAGGCTCTGGAGGGTCGCACCGCCCAAGACGCACTCTTCTTGCGTCACGCAGCCGTCGCGGCTGGCACCAACGCGGACGGCAACGACACACTTGAAGAGAAGGCGGCCGTGATTCACTGGAAGAGCCTTTTGGCGGACGAGCGCAAGAAGGCGCTTCTCATGATGCACACAAGCGACAACAAGGTGTCTATTTCGACGGGCGTTCCGCAAATGCACAAGCATCAGGCACAGCTCAATGACGTTGTCAAGACACAACTGGATGAGATTGCATTGGTACCCGAGCCCGGCGCCACGCTGCCAATGCACGTCATCTACTCGACGCCAACTGGCTCGGGCAAGACGTTTTCCTTCCTCCTCCTCAACAAGTTTCTTCCCAGTCTCTCGTCGCGCCACATCTTTATCTACACCGTTCCGGCCAAGCAGGTGCTGTTGCGCGTTGGTTCCGACTGCGAGGCCAACGAAATGCGCTTCTGGACGGCGGCGCTTGTCGCCGGCACGCAAAACTCCTTTATGGTTCGTCGCCCCTACAGCATTCGTACGCCGGGATCGGGCGAGCGCAAAAAGGATCATCTTGACTCGGGGCCCATGCTCGACATGCTCAACGACAACATTAGCGTTGCCAAGAAGTTCAAGGACAAGCGTCCGCTGCCCGCCGTCATCATTGCCGACGTGGCCGCGACCCTCGAGATTCTGCGCATTGCTCACTCGTGCGCGGCTACCTACCCCTTCCACAAGGATCGTCTGGTGCTCTTCTTTGACGAGCCCAACATGGGCATTGAAATTGACGCGCGCCACCGCAAAATGGTCCGCCAGACCATGTCGCTGCTGCCCACCACAAGTATCCTTGCCTCGGCGACCCTTGGCACCTGGGAGAACCTCCCCAGCTGGTGGAAGGGTCGCCATGCACGCCCGGCAAACCGCCTTGTCATCACGCAACAGCCCTACGACTTGCCCACCTGCGAGTTGGCCCTCTTTGAAAACAACAAATTGCACAGCTTTAGTTTGCTGTCGCTCTTTGGTTCGTACTCTGCTTTGGCGCGCACCTTTGACGACTCGGTGGCGTCGCAGCGCAAGCTCGTGCTCCTCATGCGGCATCTCTCGTCGCGCCACGCAAACGCCATTACCAAGGTGGATCCACGTGACTGGCATGCGCTCTTCACCAGCGCTGCCAGTGCTCGCGAGGAGTTTGTCGAGCCTGCTCTGCGTGCCATTACCGACAAGGAGTTTGACGAGATGCGCACCAAGTGGACACGCGCGGCAGAGGAGAAAGCAGCCGGTCTGCGCTCGCTCATCTCCACGACAGGCATTACACTGGTGGCGGCATTGCACCCGGACGTGGTTGCGCGCGAGCTCAGTGGTTTGTCGGAGGAAGGTTTTGAGGAGAAGCGCAAGGAGTTGCGCAAGAAGGTCAACGACAAGGAGGAGGACCGCAAGAAGCACGAGAAGACGCAGCAGTCGCTGTCGAACAAAAAGACCAAGATTGACAAGGACGACGTGGCGCAGGGCGACGGCGATTTTGACGACATGGTCAAGCTGCGCTCTAACTTCCGTGTGCCGTTGGGACGCGCCAAGGCAATGGAGGAGGACACGCGTGTGTTCCTGTCCAAGGGTATTGTCATTGCCCACCCCAAGGCCGATCCGCTGATGATCCAGCAATTCCAAGAGGCAGTGCTGGCCGTGCCCGAGAGCAGCCTCAACAAGGCCAAGAAACCGGCGCTCAACGTTCTCATTGTCGACTACAGCAGCATCTACGGTCTTGATTGTCCAGCCGTCGACACCATTGTGCTGTGCGACGACCTCGGCCAGCATCTTTCCAATGACGATCTGCTGCAGTTCCTTGGTCGTCTACGTCGCGACGGCAAGGCAATCTTTACGTCTTTCTCGACTCTGACTCATGCCACGGTGGGCCGCGACGTGTGGACCACGACCTTTCAAGAGGCGCTTGAGGCGATCTGGGCGACCTACGTTGCCGAGGACCGCACCGACGAGAACCTGTATGTCAAGGGTAAGGACGCAGTGGTGCGGTACGCACACACGGATGTGTGCGACGGCGACGCAGCGGGAGTCATTGGTGTGCTGGCCATGTCCGAGTCGCTTGTCGCGTCCGCCGGCAAGGCTTCCAAGGCACGCACGCTTGCCGCCTGGAAGGCTCTCAAGGCTATCCTCAAACAGCTTAAGGGCATGGTTCTGCGTCAGAAAGGCGCATCGGACGAGGAAAAGGAGCACCGAGTTGTCATTCAGCAGGTAATTATGGTTTCCAGTGTGTGCCGAGCTGTATAGACTTACAATTTTGATTTTGATTTTTGTGTGTTGTAATAGGTTGCGTTTCTGCATCACATTGCTGAGTTTCTGCACACACACAGCGACGTGGACGACAAGGGCATTTTCACGCAGCTGTACAATGAGGATCTCGTCTCCAACGAGGCTCTCACCTTCTGGCTTGAGCACGCCGCTGTGTCGCTGCCGGGCGCCCAGGAGTTTATTGACGAGCTGGATGACGAAGACGACGAAGACGACGAAGACGAGGAGGAGGACGACGAGTGAAAGAAAATAAAGAGAGAGAGAAAAGAGAAAATGTTTGAAGAACAAAAGAAATTAGTATTACATACAGACGCGCTTGGCGTGAGAAATCATATCGGAAATGGCCTCGCGGACGCGCTTGGTTGCCTGGGCGGTCTCGGCGGTGCGTTGACGCGTGCGTCGGATGGCCTCTTCCGTCTCGTCCGACTTTTCTTCGAGTTTGCGTTCGAGCTTGCGCATCTTGTCGCACTGTGCGTCTGAGTCGCGAATGCGATCGTTGCGGGCCGCGTCGTACGCCTTGAAGCGATCCGTCACGCGCGACAGCGCCATGTTGCAGTTGTTGGCGGTGGCACGCAGATCTGCTTGAGATGTGGGGGCCATGCGCACGGCGGTCTGACGCGCACAGCGGGGGCACCGCCATGCCGAATCGGCACCAGGCACCGCCGGTAGTGCCGGTCGTACACAGCTGGGATGGAATACCAGTTCGCATGTGTCACATGGAACCATCGGCAGGGAATTGGCGCCACAGGCGGCACAGCAGTCGTCGTGCTCGTCCGGCTGAAGAAACGCGTGAGACACAATGCGACAGGATCAAAAAAAACGCTCGTTACCTCTTCAAATGTGTCTGAAGGAGGAGCTTCCAGCTGAATAGGGATGAGTCGTCGTCGAATAGGTACTGATGTTGAGGCAGCCACAATCGTGGTGGGAACTAGCGCAAAAGAGAAAGAGAGAAGTGAGATGAGAGAGAAAGGGAGAGAGAGGGAGAGAAAGGAGTCTCAGCGTACTGCGCCCTCTTCGTCGCCGTAGGCCAAGCGACGTCGGGTTGGCTGTCATGGAGACTTCCAAGGCACATTTGGAGACAAGACGACGCTGTTTGGGCAGCATGGGGTCGGTAAACGTCCAACTGAACGACGACGTGTCCGTTCCTGGAGAAAAAAAAAGAGAGAGAGAGAGAGAAAGAGAGAAAGAGAGAATGTGTGTGTGTGTGTGTCGCATCACGAAGAAGAAGAGCAGAGAGAGAGAGAGAGAAAGAGAGAGAGAGAGGGTGGGGGGTCAGCAGACGGCAGCAGGAGCGGCAGACAGGGCGTACGTGAGCGGCTGGTCTGCAGCTGCTCTTCGGCCTGCTGCTTGGCCTGCGCAGCGTCCACCAGGCCAAACGACGACAGTGCAGACTGTTTCTGCTCGTCCGAAAACGGGCCCGCCATTACTGCAGTCATGAGCAGAGTGACGAGGAGTGTGTAGACGATCAAAAAAGAATAAAGATTGATTGAAAAATGAAAAATGAAAATCGAAAATAATTATATTATTCAAAATTTTCTGAGCATGTTGTCACAAAGACTGCTTTTGAGAGGGACATGTGCCTTGAGACGACTCAAGCTAATCCAACGAAACTACCAGTAATATAAGAACGAAGATATTTTTCTTCTTCTTTTTCTCCTGTCGTTTGTGTCGAATGTCTTGCGTCTTCATGTTTCGCTCTCGCACTCCACAGATCCGTTCCGTTGACCCAGGAGTTCCCGGGAGTGCCCAGCCCATACTTTCGAGTGTCTGATGAGGCTGTTGAGCACTCGACCAAGGTGAGCGATGGAGCAGAGAGCGAGAGCGAGAGAGAGAGCGAGCGAGAGAGAGCGAGAGAGAGACGGATTTGATCATCACTCATTCTCTCCGTTTCCAGGTCACAGTCCTCGACAACGGGATCCACGTTGCCTCGGAGGATGTGAGCGGGCAAATATGTGCCGTCAGTGTGTGCATTGACGCGGGCAGTCGCTACGAGACGCGCGAAACGAGTGGCGTTTCGCAGTTTCTTCAGCTGTCGGCCTTTCATGTGAGCCCATTCGGTCGACCTGGCTTCTCCTTGCGCCTGACGCTTCTCTCTAGGATACGGAGACACGGTCGCACGATGATGTGACTGAGCAATTGGAGTTGATGGGCGGAAGCAATGCGGTGTGCACTGCCTCACGCGACAACTTACTCTACTCGGCGACTGTGTTTCGCCATCACTTGGACAAAGTAGCCGCAGAACGTGCGTTTGCCCATTGATCCTTGACTCAACATACCCGATCGGTGGTTTTTTTTTTGTCTTTGTGTGTTGTTGTAGACTGTTGAGGTTCTGGCGGATGCGGTGACACGAAAGAAGACTGGGGAGGCAGAGATGGAAAGGAATCGACGTGCCGTCGAGTGGGAACTGACCAATCCACTGATTCGTCCCGAGTCGCGACTCCCCGAGCTTATCCACGCTGCTGCCTATGGTTCACATTCTTTAGGCATGCCACTGCAGTGTCCCGCCGAGCGCATTCCGCTTGTGACGTCCGACGAACTGCGCTCCTATCTGAAGCAATACTACTGCGGGTGAGAACAAAGGGAGAGACAGAGAGACAGAAAAGAAAGAGCTACTCACAAGCTACGTATGTATAAAGGTCACGGATGGTGGTGGCAGCCGCGGGAGTGGAACATGCCGAGCTGGTTGCAAGCGTCAAAGAGCACTTCAAACACGTTCCCAAGTACCCACTCGGACTGGTCTTCCTCACAACTCCCGCTCACGCTCACACAACTAGGTTTCCTCCGTCGGATGTGGTTCTTCCTACACGCACGCCGGCCGTGTACGCTGGTGGTGATGTGCGCGTGAGCCATGGCGGCACAGAGGGCAATGTCTATCTTGGTCTTGTCTTTGACAGTGTCTCCTTTCGCGATCCCGAACTCTACACATGTAAACCTATTGCTCTGCATCCTGTATGTATTTTGTTTCTCATGTCTGATGGTGTATTTTTCTCGCAGTTGCGGCACTGCAGTTGATGATGGGTGGAGGTGGATCTTTTTCGGCGGGCGGCCCAGGCAAAGGCATGTACAGGTATGACACACGCACGCACTCACACGCCGACTTGTACTCACTCACTTACGCGATTGTTTAATTGTGCTGTAATGTTTGCATATACACAGTCGCCTATACACTCAAGTGTTGGCACACTACCCGTGGATGGAGTCGTGTACCGCATTCAACCAGTCGTATGCCGACGCAGGGCTTTTTGGCATCACAGCAGAGGCACTTACTTCCATCACTCTCTGCCAGTTTTCTGCGCTCATCGCCTCTTCTCCGCGTAGGTTCCGGGTCCTCGTGCGTCACAGGCAGTTAGCATTATGATGGGCCAGCTGGCCATGATGGCCCGCGAAATCGATCCAGTGGAGCTCGAGCGTGCCAAAAACATGCTCAAGTCGAGTGTCCTGATGAATCTTGAGTCACGCGCCATTCTCTGCGAAGACATTGCCCGTCAGGTAAGTTTTTTTTATTTATTCACGTGTGTGTCGGTCTACCTCACACACCCACGCATGCCCTCTCCCTATCACTTTGTTTTTCATTCTCTCTCTGTCTGTCTGTCTTGCTGTGTGTGACCAACTTTGCTCTGTAGGTTCTGGAGATGGGCCATCGGCTGAGTGCGCGTGAGTTGGTGGAGAACATTGACAAGGTGACAGTGGAGCGCGCACGTGCGGCCGCGTTCAAGCTCATCTCCAGCTCCAAGCCGTCGTTGGCAGCCCTTGGCGACATTTCCACTGTGCCTGCAATTGAAATGGTTGCAGGTTTGAGTACTTACTATAGTGACGAGCTGCGCAAGCAAGAGAGTGTATAGATATATAAAGTCCTTTCAACTTGACAGTTTCGCTTATATATAGAAAATCCTTTCAACTTGACAGTTTCGCTTATATATAAAGTCCTTTCAACTTGACAGTTTCGCTTATATATAAAGTCCTTTCAACTTGACAGAGTCGCTTATATATAAAGTCCTTTCAACTTGACAGAGTCGCCTCCCTATCACCGCTTAATCACTGAAATGAGGTAGAGCTCAATCTGAACAAATGGTTTATTCAGATTTCAGAATGAATAAGAATAATTATTATGGTTAATCATTAAGAAATAAGAATTCGACATTCTTTTGTGTTGATGGCCCTCCGACTGAATCGAGTCATCAAGAGAGCCATGTCAACATTTGAGACACTCCGCTTCGACAACCGGTCGCTAAGAGAGCTGCCAGTCGAGGACTCGATGGACACACGCCAGCGAGCGGTGCCAAACGCCTGTTTTGCTCTCGTCGAACCAACTTGCGTCGACAACCCCTCTTGCGTTTCCGCCGCCCCTGAAGTGCTTGTGGACCTCCTTGGTCTCGCTCCCGACCAGATCACAAGAAGCGACTTTGCCGAGTTCTTCAGTGGCAACAAACGTCTGCCAGGCGCCCGTCCCGCTGCGCGTACCGTCGACCAAAAGTGACAGTGAAGCGACGCATTTGACTGTTTTGTTTTGTTTTGTTTATTCCTTTCTTGTGCAGACTGTTATTGCGGACACCAGTTTGGTTCTTTTGCTGGCCAACTCGGCGACGGGGCTACCATGTACCTTGGAGAAGTGATCAACGAGAAAAACGAGTACGTTTTCATTGAGTTATGTACAAAGTTTGACGGGAGATGTTTGTTGGATGTGCTTTCAGACGGTGGGAAATTCAGTTCAAAGGAGCGGGAAAGACGCCCTTTTCGCGTGCGGGCGACGGACGAAAAGTGTTACGATCGAGCATTCGTGAATATCTCGCGAGCGAGGCTCTCTTTCATCTTGGCATTCCAACGACGCGCGCGGTACACGTCTGTGTCTTGCAGACTGCCTTGACCTGACTCGTCGTGTATATAGGCGTCTCTTGTCACAAGCGATACAATGGCCGTTCGCGATCCACAGTACGATGGCAATCCGGTAAGACACTCTTTCCACTTGAGCCACTACTGAACACATCCCCCTCTCCACAAGATTGAGGAGCGCGCGACGATTGTCATGCGCGTCGCACCGACCTTTCTACGCTTCGGCTCGTTTGAAATTGCGCGCGACTCCGGTCCAAGTGCCGGTAACTACGAGCTTCTGGAACGTTTGGTGCGCTTCTCCGCTCACTACTTTCCGGGCATTGTGGACCCAGAGGCGTCGGTGGAACTGCAGTGCCGTCAAATGTACGGCAGACATACCAATTTGTGACACTCAGCACTAATAATTAATAATAATAATAATAATAATAATAATTATTATTATTATTATTAATTATTATTATTATTTGTAGGTTTGGTGAGGTGGTGAAGCGGACGGCACAGCTGGTGGCAAAGTGGCAGGCAGTAGGGTTTTGCCACGGAGTGCTCAACACCGACAACATGTCACTGCTGGGTCTGACCATCGACTATGGACCCTATGGCTTTATGGAGCGCTTTGATGGCAACTTTGTGTGCAACACGTCGGACCATGAGGGACGCTATTCGTATGTGAACCAGCCCGAAGTGTGTTTGTGGAACCTCCAGACGTTTGCGACGTCGCTTGCGCCTCTGCTCACCAGCGAGCCAGACCGCGCGCTCTTTGATGTCGACGCCGACTACCGCCGTGTCTACACGCACGAGTACGACCGGCTAATGCAGGCCAAGCTGGGGCTGAGTGAGCCCGCGCCGGCACTCGTGTCATCACTGCTTGAGGTCATGTCCACTACCGCCGCCGACTACACGCTCGTGTTTCGGCTCCTCTCGCACGAATCCATGCCCGACCGCGATGTCGACCCGTCCATGATCCGCCGTCTTCTTGACGCCTGTGCCCCGCTCGAGGATCTCTTGGAACTCCGTCGGCCGCGTGTGCCGCGTGGCCGCATCGAAGCCGCCCTGGAGCGCATTCGAGCACAGCCCATGATGGCGTACATCATGAACGTTTCCGAAGAAGCTCTCCGCACCATGCTCGACCGTCACGACCAAGTACGTTGCAAAGCAAAAACAGAAAAGGGATTCTTTTATTCGTCTCTTATTCTCAATACGTTTCGCTTTTTGTATTTTTTATTCATAGTTTGATGCTCTACAGAAGCGTGTCGAAGAGGAAGGGGAGTTTCGTGAGCCATTGTGGCGCACATGGCTTGCATCGTTTGCTACTCACCTGCACTCGCATCCGCCTTTGGTCGCGGGCCCCGACCGTCTGCGGGCCATGCAGGCAGTCAATCCGGCCTTTATATTGCGCAACAATGTTGCCCATGAGGCCTTTGTCAAGGCGGACCAGGGCGACTTCTCTGCTGTCAACGCCGTTCTCGATGCCCTGCGTCGTCCCTTTGACGACCCCGCTCCCTCCGCCCCCATCTCCTGTCCCCAATGGCGCTCCCGTGTTGCCGTCAGCTGATCCTCGTAAGAGCACCCGCACCGCCAATCACACGCGCACCACAAAGACAGACATTGTATGTATGCCTGTCTGTCTGTCTGTGTGTACGTGTGTGTAGTGTGTGTGTGTGTCTGTGCTCGCACCCCTCCACTTTTCCTCTCTCCTTTTTCTCCAATCTCGTCTGATGACCACAAGAAGAGGGCACTTTCCCTCTCCTCTGTTTCAGCGTTGCTTGATGACGACTCGTTTACAAAGTGATCTTTGTTATATTTCGCCTGAATGAGTCTGATGGCACGAGAGAGAATGAGAGACACTGTGTAGATAAATAAAATTAGAATGATTTATATTTATAACTTTTCAGTCCACTTTTATTTTTCTTTCTCTTTTGCTACCACGTACCTATTTTCTGAAATCTTTCTTATTTTCTTCTCAATTTATTTCATTTCTCCCCGCCCTGAAAATATTACCAACAATTACTCATTCTTATATCTTTTGATATTTTATAGTTCTTCTTTTATTTTTCACCATGGGTGTATAGTATAAGTCATATGGTGTTCTTTCGGAACATTCTCGTCTAGAAGTGTACGGCGGAAATGGTGCTCTTTGTTTTGCATTTCGTCTTGTATTGACATTGAGTACATCTCTCTATTCTCTATTATCCTTTTCATAAATTCCGTTTTTCTCCCTTGGGTGGGGGGAATCTATTTCCTCTCTCTTGGTTAAAACACATTGCGACAGAGCGGACAAGTCGCAGCCACTCCAGTCTGGAACCACTTGAACTGCACCAGGAAGAAAGAGAACAAAGAATTAGCAGAGAGAAAATACACTGAGAGAGAGAGAGAGAGAGAGAGAGAGAGAGAGAGAGAGAGAGAGAGAGAGAGAGAGAGAGAGAGAGAGAGAGAGAGAGAGAGAGAGAGAGAGAGAGAGAGAGAGAGAGAGAGAGAAAGAATGTGATAGAGAGAGAGAGAGAGAGAGAGAGAGAGAGAGAGAGAATGTGATAGAGAGAGAGAGAGAATGTGATAGAGAGAGAATGTGATAGAGAGAGAGAGAGAATGTGATAGAGAGAGAATGTGATAGAGAGGAGAATGTGATAGAGGAGAAAGAAACAAAGCAATAGAGAGAGAGAGACGTACGAGACAGACAGAGTGAAACTTGTGTTTGCACGTCTTGCAGGGCACATTGGGCGTGTCCAGATTGGTTTGGTGGATGACCGAGTAGCAGATGGAGCATTCCTCAATGCCGTCAAAGCGCTTGTCGGCGTTGTGCTTCCACAGAAGGACTGCATCGAGGACTGTGCCGTTATGCATCGTCAGGTACGACATGATCTGCAACATCCACCGGCGCCACTGGCTCTCTGTCACGCCAAATCGCCGCCCCCCGTCAATTGTCACTGTTTGCAGCGGATAGTGCGTGCCCAGTCGCAGCACCACCTCTGCCGTGAGATCTTCAATGACCATGACTGCCGTGAACTCACGTTGTGCCACGTTTGCTCGAATGTACAGCCCCTCGGCAATCTCAAGGCCGTGCTCGTCCGCACCGCTCGCTGTCTCGGGCTCGACGTACGCTGGAGTGGGAATCATTCGCTGTTGCTGTTGCTCGCTCGCCTGCGTCTGTTCGCGCTGTTGCTGCTGTTGTTGTCGTTGCAATTGCTGCTGTCGCAGCTCTTGCTGGCGTCGTCGCGCTGCCGCCTCCGCCTCGACCACAGCCGCACGTTGCGCTGCATGTTCGCGAATGCGATTCAACTCGCGACGCAACAGTGCCTCGGTGACGGCGCGTGAAGTAAACTTTTCCACACGCTCCGATCGCGCACGCTCCAGACTGTGATACCAGCTGCGCGCCAGCGAAGAGAAACACTGCAAAAATAAAACGTAGACGTGAACGCCAAGAGAAAAGCGCGCCAATTGATCCGACGATTCGGTCGCACTGGAAACGCACAGATCCGACTCAAGACGAGCACGTTGCGCAAACACTTGGATTGTCGAGAGTGAAACGGCGCGCTTGTGTGCCTCGACGTTCTGCGTGTCCTCGGCCATGATACTGGTATACACGGCTTGAAGCACGGGCACGTGAAGAGCACGCGAGCGTAACGCACCAGCTACTGCGTCACGAACCCTCGAGTGTGCTTCAACGTAGGCCAGGGTCTCGTCCAGAAGCTGGACCCACGCCACCAGAAGCGCCGTGTCGGGACACGGAAGCCGTCCCAGAGACGTGGACGCAGCAACGTGCGCTTGGTGGTCTTCCGTGGCGCTCACCACTGTGGCAAACGCGTCGCTGACCACCCGAGGGATGGTAGAGTCGCCGGCACCCGCAACACTGACGTACTCAAGGTCGCCCTGAGAGGCTGTATCCAGATTGGTGGGGACAAAAAGATGCTGTACCAGCTGACCTGCGGTACACAGTACCTGTGAAGGCACACTGTGCGAGAGAGCGACGCGACGCAGCGACGCAACACTGTCGACACCGATGGCGGACCACTGCGAGGGGGGCGCAAGCGAAACACAATGTGCAAGACGAGACAGGTGCACCTGCGTCAGCGACGACGCTTGCACAAAGTCAGTGGTGGTTGCAGCCGTCACAAAGTCGCGCACCAGACGTTCGCCCCAGGTGCGTTCGGTCGCTGCGAGAGACGCAGCCGCAGCTGCATTGTCTTCGGCCGGAGGATGTGCACGTACCAGTGCAAACAGTTCTAGGGCATGAGCCGTCTGGACGCGTCCAATAATCGTCGTAAGTGAGGTCGTGCGTGAAAGCCACGTGTCGACCCACTCAAGGGTCAGGGCCCACGCAGCCCGGCCCAACGATGCATGCCACTCGCGAACACAAAGGCTGAGCCAGAGCGAGACTTCCGTTGCAAAGACAAGCGACGTCGCCGCTGTTGCCAGGGTACCACGTAGTGCAGTGCAGGAGCGCAAACGTGCGGCCACGCGCTCGACAAGAACACCAACAGAGGAGGTGTCCTGTAACGACCCAACGGCAGCACGTAGCAGAACAAGCGTGGCAAACGCTTCGTGGTCGTCCGCGGCGTTTTCCATGCGCTCCACGAGCGCTTCAACGCGAACGGGGTCATTTTGCCAGAGAATGCGAGCAACACGCTGTGTCGCACACAGCGCAAAGGGTGCCCGTTCGAGTGGAAGGCGACAGAGACCGTTGATGAAGAGCAGACTGGACGTGTGCTCGTCGTCTTGAGCGCCGTCGTAATCGCCATTTTTCTTCTCAAACTGCCGACGAACTACATCATCAAGAACACTGAGATGGACTCCACCAGCCACAGTGGCTCGCTCGACGGCGACGTCAAGCACGCTCGAGTCGGCGAGAAGGCACTCGTAATGAGCCTGTGTGAACGACTTCGTTTGTGCCGTGCCGTCGTCGTGTTCGCTTGCAGCAGCCACTTCGATTTGGTCCTGTTCACTGACAAGCGCACGTACCCACAAGACGTACTCTTTGCACCAAGCAGGCAACAGGTGAAGTCCGTCGTGGGCAATAAGTGCACGCACAAAATGAACCTTGATGGCCAGTGAGGAGGCAGCCAGAGCCATCTCATGCGCATCCACAACTTGTGCTTGGGCTGCGTCGCGCACCGGCAAACGTTTGCCACACAACACACCCGAGATGGCCTCGCCATCGTCGTGCACCAGCAGTTCGGTGGTCTCAATGGCGCTCGCGGCTCGCAACCACTGGTCGCGTTGGAAAAGAATGCGCCCTAGCGTCTCCGCACCTTCATGAACTTCCATACGGGCCACAAAAATGCCCACAATAGTGCCCAGCCGTCGTGAGACAGTCTCGCTCACAGAGTCACCGTCGCTGAGACGCTTGACGACAAGTCGAGCGCATCGCTCAACCAGTGCCAGAGACTCGGACGTATCGCAAAGTGAGCCAGTGGCGTGGCTCAACAGGTGCGCAAAGCGACTGTCGAGCGTCAAAGGCGCGCGAGTCCACAAGCGGAATAGCTGAAAGGCAACTTCGTGAGATAACACCGCCTGCTCAGTGTTCAGAAGTAATTGCAAGAGCGACAGAAGAGGCACGAGTGTAGTGGCAGCAATGAACAAACTTGACTCGGTGGGCGACTGCTGTTGAAGACACGAGAGTAGTGCGGCATCGGAAAGATCTACAAGACGGGACAGCAACAGGGTGTGCATGTCATCATGCACGAGGCCTTGGCTCCAGGCGAGACGTGTACGGTCGACGAGGTCGTTCAAGGCGGGAATATTTCGAGGTGATGTGACTTCACCGTCGGCACAGAGAGCACGTTCGAGCAAGGCGCACTCATTGGTTGTCTCAAGCGTGATAAGAGATGCAACACGCGCTGCAATGGCCTCGCGATGGGTCGCCTTTGTTGCGAGGATAATGAGAAGCTCAAGCAAAGCCGAAGTGACTCTGTCGCTGCTATTACCACTGGTGTCTGACCCAACGGCGGACGCGAGCCAGTCGAGGCACTCTTGTTGGCTGGTGTGTGGTTGCTGAGGATCGAGAGGGGCACAAGAGAGCAGCTCGACTGCCCAAGCAACTAGCGCCGTCGATTGGCTCGTCAGCGACTGAACAATTTGCTTGGCAGTTGTCGTGGCAGGCTCGATAAGATTCAGCAAAGACGTTTGGTTGTAGGCGTCCGCCGGAAATGCGCGCAGAAGCGCAATAAGGGCGGGCTCGGCAGACGAAGCGAGGGTCTGGAGAGCGGACGCGACCTGATCGTGAAGAGCGGGCGTCGACAGCCATGCAAGATTGTTGCGAGCCGAATCGACAAGAAACGCGGCAGGGGCGGCAGGAAAAGCACGCAAAAACGGAATGTGTGTGATGACCGACACGACGGCGCTAACAGCAAAGGAAGGGTCGCGCCGAGCGACTGCGATGGCAATGTGAAAGAAGCCCTCCACAAGTGCACTGGGTGGAGACACGGTGGCACCGTTGCTGCTATCTACAAGACGGTGTTGCAGTGACCGAAGCAAAGGAGTCTGAAAGAGCGAGAGAGTTGCGTCACAGGCGTGTTTGTTGGCGAGCGCGACGAGAGATGGGAGAGCGCCAGCAATCACGGACACGGTTGGGGCAAACGTGCCGTGCACTGCAAGATCAAGGTGGTGTGCCAGCTTTTGTTGGAGCGCCAAAGACCAGGCAGGTTCGCTCGTCAAAAGCAACTGGACAACGGCAAGGAGGCGCTCCACAACGTGCGCATCAAAGTCGTCGACACGACGCACCGAGGCCGAGACGAGCGCAGCGAGCACCGCCTCGTTCTCGACAATGGTCGGAAGTGTACTGACAATAAGCGCGACGGTTGTCCACACGCCTGCACGGACGGGCACAGACTCGTGAGCAGCGAGCGCTAAAAAGCCGGGAGCTTCAAGTATGCGAATAGCGCTCTCAAGCTGCACAACATGCTCGCTCACAAGATGGCCAGCAAGCGTCACTGCAGTGGAAAAGGCACGCTCGTCGCCGTTGCTGCTGCGGTCGGTGGTCGTGGATGTAGACTTTTTCTTTGGTGCATAGCCCTTGACAGAGGTCACAATGTGGTCGACACACTGAGACGCGGCAAACTTGCGTGCCGCGTCGCGTTTCTCGGCCGATGGAAAGGCGGCAGTGAAGGCGGCGGAAGCGGTACGAGCCACATCTTTAGATGGGTCGAAGGTGGAGGCAAGCCAGTCGGGCAAAATGGCCTTGAGGTGGGGTGCAATGCGTTTGCCAACACGTTCGCACACGCTGGCGAGTACACGGAAGGCCAAGTCTCGAACACGACGATCGGTGTCGCGTGACATTCGCGGAAACAGTCGAATCCAATGGGGTAGCACATCGTTGAGATCGTCTGTGGTTGCATCCGCAACGAGATCGCGCACTTCGGCAAGGCCCTGGGACAACGAGAAACATAGTCATGATGAGAGAGAGTTATGAAATCAGCATGAAAAAGCACAGTGCGCACACAAAGCAGGTCAAAGGGCAAGGCGAGATCGGCAGGAGCTCGCGGGAGAGTGAGAAACGCGTCCAAGAGGAACAGCATGATGGGTGGGTTGGGTACCTTTTGACGCGTGGTTGCGTCGCGTTTCGTGAGTTTTCCCAGCGGTAGACGAAAGGCTTCGGGAACGCCAGCGTTGACCACGGTCGAATGGTTGTCTGGCAACGGCGACGGGGCTCCCGAGGACCCCGGGGAGTCTGGGGCGGGGGAAGAGGGAGTGAGGAAGGAGTGCTGCAGTGTCTGGAAGGTGACAAAGGTCGGCTGTCCAGACGACGCTGCGAATTGGTCGCGCGCTCGCGACGACGACGCACGCAAATGTTTATTCTTGTCCTTGCTCATCTTGTCACGAAGGACTGAGAAGGGCGGGAGTTGAGCGTGAGCGATTTCAGGCAAGAGACAAGTCAAAATAATTGGAATTAATCGGAAATGAAAAATTGGAAGATGCCAAATGTTGGAACTATCAACATAATTAATCATGAAACTGCTCACCGCCACTCTGGTGGGTGTGGCGAGTATTCTTTTCATTAAATGGTGGCCCTCGTTGGTAGCGGTATCTTCTTCACAAAGCGATAGTGCCAATGGCGAGTTTTGGAGAGCGATCGAGCGGTGCGATGTTGACTCGCTACAATCGTCGATTGACGCGTCGCCTGGCCTGGCAAACGCCCAGCGTGCGCCAGGGACATATGCCCTGAATACAGTGTTGGACAAGTGGCACGGAGTTGCAATGGTTCGAGATGCACTGAGACTGCAACGGTGCGAGGAGACGTTTGCGTTGCTGCTGCAGCACACCGACGCAGAAGCACTCTTGGCTGCGTGTCCGTTGTATCTGGCAGCCCACTATCGACTTGTTCCCGCTCTTAAGGCTTTGGAGAGCCGGTTTGGACCGGACATGTCGACGGAGGAGCTACACTGCGTGAACCTGCGAGACACGCACAATGCAACCGCGTTGCACACCGTGGCGGAAGCGAAGGCGAGTGGACTTGCTCGCGTCTTTCTCAATGCACTTGACCTCGTCGAAACACATCGGAAAACGCTTGATCTCACTTCGATGGATATGCCTGCGAGCAAACGATCGTCCATCGTGTATTCTGATGTTGTGAGGCACACCGGTACCCAAGATCTCGAGATACTTCTTCGACTTGGTGCTAATGTGTGTACCACCGATCGCCACGGTCGAACACCCGCTCATTTAGCATGTGGCAGCGGTCATGTTGTAGCGTGCGAAAGAGTGGGAACAATGGCGCGCGACAAGGGCTGTCTGTGGCATCGCGACGCGTATCAACAGACACCCTTGCACTTGGCGTCCGCCTATGGATTTGCGGAGTGTGTCGCAGTCTTGAAGCGGCTTGCAGGAAACGCAGCCAATTGGCTAAATCAACTCAAGAGTGTCGACATGAATGCACGCACTCCACAAATGTGTGCGCGCAGCAGTTTTCACAGCACTCTTGCAAGAACACTTTCACCCTCAACCGTCGTCGACGACGACGAGTCCAACTCTTTCAATATCGCCACTTTAAATCATCTTCCGTCAGCAAGCGTCTTTACGCGCGACTACGTCATTGTCGGACGCCCACTTCTCATGCGCGGCGTGGCAAAGCATTGGCCTGCCACCGGTCGTTGGACGCCCAGCAATCTAATTCGGGAACACGGTTCGAAGCATGTGAAGGTTGGCGGCATTCCGTATGCGTCGCTGTATGGGCGACCATCGCATCGTTGTCCCTTGCATGAGTTTATTCGCGATGAAATGATTCCGCGCGACAAACAAGCAACGGACGCGCAGACACTGCCGCGGTACATTTTTGACGCGGGACCACTGGCACGCCAGATGGCACTTGACGCGCCCTTGCCAGCATCCCTCCAGCACGACCGGCCGGTTCTGACTCAGTTCATGTTAGGACCCGCCGGTAGCGGCGCACCACCTCATTTTCATGGTCACGCTCTTAACGGCCTTGTTTTTGGACGCAAGCGTTGGTTCCTGACACCGCCCGAATACGCTCACTTCAGTTCCCTTCACATTCAAGAATGGATGGGAGAAAAGCAGCGGCATTCTGCGACTCTGCTAGAGTTCATTCAGGAGCCCGGTGATGTGGTCTTTGTCCCTCGTACGTGGGGGCATGCTGTGCTTAACATGAAGTCCAGTGCGGCCATGGCATACGAGTGGATGGAGTGAAAGTAACATGAGTGTACAATAGTATAAAAATATGTGTGCATGTACACAAATCATACAATGGACTCTGATTCAAAAGTCGTGCTGTTCTCAGTGATGCTGCTGGTGTCCGTGTCCGAGTTGGAGGCGAAAGAAGACTCGCGATGCGCCACACGGAAATAGTCACTGTCAATCATCCCAGAAAACGCAAGTGTGGAAGAAGACTCGCGATGGGCCGCACGGAAATGGTCACTGTCAATCATCCCAGAAAACTCAAGTGAGTCTGCAAGTTCGTCCGGTCCGTAGCCAGTCGCATCGCTGTTGCGTCGGCTCGCAACAGTAAAGGCGGCAGCAGCAGCAGTAGCGGCGGCGTTGGTGTGTTCGTCGGCACTGCCACTGTCAGCATCCTTCGACTCGATCGGCACTGCTGTTGTTGCAATCAAAGGCGAAATGGAAATGCGCATAATGCCCTTGGCAAGGTAACGGCGTGGCGAATGACGACTCAGAGTCAATTCAAACGGAACGCCACTCACAAGACCAGCAGAGTCGGTGGCGACGGCCGACGCAAGCGCATCAAAGAGCGGCCCAAGACTAAGGCGGCCCTGAAAGTGATCGCGCTTAGACGCAGTCTTCTCGCGCGTCAGCGACATCACCAAACTCTGTTCGCGTAGCCATCGACGATCAGAGAAGACAGGACGCACAGAGAGAGGCGGACACAACAGAACATGTTCGGTTCCTTCGCACGCCAACAGCTCAGTGGGTTGGAACTGATGAAAAGAAAAAAAAAAGAAAAAATATTATTGTAAATTGAAAATTCGTATTGTTATTAATGCCCTTTGACGTACCCAGTGACCAGAGACACCCACATGAAATTTTCCTGCCGTTGTTGAGTTGGGTTTTTCTGGAGCAAAAATCTAAAGAAAGGGTCGATCAGGTGTGTGTTTCGATCAGAAGATAGTCACAGTCTTACTGTGGTGATACGAAGTGACTCGATGGAAATGGTACATGATTCGGTCGGGCGAGGAGGCGCATAGTGAAGCGGCAGGTCAAGAAGGAAGGTGGCAAAGACGGGACGATGATCGGACGAAAGGATGTGAGGCGCACTGGCGTACTCGAGGCAGCGCACGGGCAGATGTGGAGCGCGCTTAAGCAACACACGGTCGCAATAGCTGGGTACACGCTTCACTTTGCTTTCGTAAACCTGGTGGCGCTGACGCTCCATTTTGAACGTGGGCATAAAAGTAATAGGGGCTTCGTCAAAGTCGGCAAGCGCAAAGGCCGATTTTCGGGCAATGTTCAGCTGATCGTGTTCAAGCAGTCGAGTGATTCCCGTTTCTTCTTTTGACTCTATCAGCGAAAGTACTTCCTCTCGAGGCAAATCCTACAAAAAAAAAAAAAAAAAAAACACACACACACAAACAAACAGCGTCAGAAGAAACACGGAATAAAGCAATTCGCAGGTACCACTCGGAAGTTAAGGTCCTAAAAAAGACGAAAAAACAAGCTGTGTGTTAGTCGTGCAATGATAGTTTCGAGCGTACGCCAAAAAAGAAGAAGTAATCGTAGGCAGAGGTGAGAGTGTCGGAGGGAGTCAGTTTGGCATTGAGTCCCGTCAGAATCTCAGTAATGTTGTCCTTCCGCTCAGACAGTTTCCCCTGTGCATCACAATTCAGCTATTCGTACATTTATCCATCGCTCAATGTATTGTACCTGATGGGCTGCGAGATGGGCATTGACAAACAGGAAGGAACGTCCATAGAAAGAGAGCGAGACACCCACTCCGCCTGTTCCCGCAACAACAATCAGCAAACGCTTTTTTTTTTGCTGTGTGTGTGTGTGTGTGTACCTTTGTTCCATCCCATATGAGCAATTCCAGTCCCTTCGCGCCCCACACTCACATTGTCAATGAAAAGCGCGTGTTCACGTCGTGCCATCACAAGCACACGCAATCCGCTCATTTTCGTTGCGCCGTCAATCAATCGTTCAGCGTTGCTCGGCAAAATCGACACAAGTGACACACGAATGTAATCTATCACACGCAAATGAAAAAAAAAAAAAGTTTGTTGTGATTCTTCCTTGAGTGATGGGAAGCAGCAGTACCTGGACCAAGAAGCTTCTGGACTTGTGTGGCAAACTTTTCACCAGACTTGCTCGCTTCCTACTCGCATATGAGAACAACGATATTATATAATGATGAATAAAATAAGAAATAATGACTATTATGTAATTATGCTGCGCGTGGGTGTGTGGATGGAGAGGGAAAATAATACCTTGCCCTTGCCAAAGACGCATTCTTGAAGACCAAAGACAAAGAGGTCATGATCGCCGTGAATCCACTCGCGCAGATCGGCCGAGGGAGCCGCATTCCCCACGTTCCATGTGCCCACGTACACACTCACGGGTTTGTACCTGAAGAGGGGAATAACAATAAGAAAGTTGCCGGATGTGCATTGTGCATCGTACGGAAGTCGCCAGGGTACAGTCACAGCGGAATTCAGCGCAGCGCGGGTGTCAAGAAACCTACAAAGAAGGAAAATCGATTCAGAACAATAATAATGAATTACAAAAGAAAAAAGTCAAACTGCAAAACAAACTGACCTTCTGCGATAAAACTGAGCACGCAGCTTATTCGCAATCGCCTAGAATGCAAAACAGAAAGCAAAGAGAGTTAGGTGGGACGCGCATACAAAACAAAGGGGTTTGCGAAATAGATAGAGAGAGGAGAGAGGAGGGGGAAAGAAACAAAGTGATAGAGAGAGGGGAAAGAACAAATTGAAAAAGAGAGAAGCAAGAAACAAAGTGATAGAGAGAGGGGAAACAAAGTGATAAAGAGATATAATATATATATATACAAGAAGACGTGTGTCCTGGCTCTGTCGCTTCCACATCATCCGCAGCATTGCCAGTTGACCAAACTATCAAACAGAGTACAAAAAGAGTCAAAAATAGCACAACCACAAATTTTGTGTTGTGTTTTTCATCGTACTCCTCCTAAGAGTGCCTCGTCTTCTGCTGATTCGTCAAACTTGTCGTCATCAATGCGTTCCACCATATTGCGCATGCGAGACTACAAAAACGAAACCATAAAGTTAATTTCAACAATATATCACAGTGGCACACACGAAATTAACTATATATCAAAGGGACGAGAAGAGAAAGCATTTGACTGACCTGCATCTTTTTAAACCTGCGGGCAAGCCATGTGGCAATAAGCAAACAGATAAAAACCATGAGCACCACAAGAGAGAGACTCGCACCGGCAGCCTAAGTCAAAAACAAAAACAAAAACAAACAATCACTTCAACATTCTTCCATAAAAGAGACATACGCGAATCGTGCCAGTCTCAACGCTGGACTGTGCAGCATCACGGGGCGTCAAGAGCACAACAATGCGGTCGGTGATGTCCATGCCAAGTACATTGGTAGCCACGATGTAATTGTTCGACTTGATCCACATTCCATTAAAGGCACTCGACTCGCTCGCTTCAAACTGCTCACAGACAAACTCGACTAGCTGACTCTGTTCTGCCGTCAGCACACTAGGCGCAACTGCATGCGACACAATGCAGTCCAGTCGTGTCCCGCACCCGCTCTCTTGTTGCTGCGGCACACACAAACACACACGCAGAGAAAAAAAAAAGTTAATTATTACTGTCCGACGTCGGTACGACTAATTATTTGACGTTACTGCAACTAAAATATAGGACTGACTGGCGGGAAGAGCACAGCGATCGGATTGGATAACCAGCAATGTCTGAGACTGAAGAAGCATTCGCTCGTACACATCAGTTTCTATTGCGCGCAAACTCAATGAGACTCCAAAGAACCCCGTTCCATTGTAAGACGGTCCAACAATCGCTATGTACACACAAAAGAGATGATGTAGGAAGAAAAAAAACCAAAGTGATAGAGGTGTAAGAAAAAAAAGACAAAACAAAAAAAAATAAAGAAAGTATGCAAAAAAAAAGAAAACAAAAAAAAAACAAAAAAAACAAAAATAACCAAAAAAAAAACAACACAGGCAGTACCGATGGAATAGGGATCGGTGAGGCCGTTGCGAACATATACGGCGGTAGAAACGTTGCGCTGAGGCTGGTTCTTAAGCAAAGAGACAATCTCAGGGGCAAGAGGTGCCGTGGACTGCATCGATGCCATTTCGCCTCGCAAACACGCAGGGAAGTCGTACAGTTCGCTGGGGTTGTCAATGTTCAGGCCACTCAGGTCGAATGGGCATGTCAAAGTGGGGCAAGCAGGAGCGTCTGGAGAAGTGCTCAACCAATCCACGGGAGTCCATTGTGCCACAATCTGCGTCGCTGCAAACCCATGGTACAGCCGACTGGCATTGCCCAGCTCATAGGTTACACGGTTCCACGCGCCCGGGTCGTCGAGTGATGCAACATCAAGGACGCCATAGGTGTTCACAATAGACCGATCATAAGGCTGCGGCTGGTTCGACTGTGGCGGCCGAGGACTACACGTAAACGTCCCGGGGTTTGCCTCGCAATCGGCGCTTTGCAGATAGGTGGACGTCAGTGCATTGTCGCGCGTCAGCACTGCCGCCTGTTGCACCGTCAGCAGTGTACCGCCATCAAACTGCCCAAAGGAATTAAACAAAAAAGGATTCTACAAGAAAATACAAAAAAAAAATAAAAAAAACACTACGTAGAGAATAGAGCGCTGTCCTCGGTGGAAACACACAAAACAAAAACAAAAAAGCAACAACAAAAAATTAAATGCGTTACCACTGTGTCGGAGAATTCGCTCGAGTAGAGGGAGCTCAAGATGCGAAATTGGGAACGCATTGCATCGCCAAGGGTAGTGCCATTGGAGAAGCCGCTAAGCGTCCGCTGGACAACCTCTTCCTCGCTGTACACCGAGGCGTTCCACGAGAAACTCTTGCACGTCAACTGTCCCCTGTACAGAAGGGCATCTTCCAGGATACCATTGTTGACGAGCGTTGTCACCGTGAGAATAGACGAGTCAAAACGACCCAGCTCTGACGCAAGATACACGGAAATAGCAGCAGCCGACGACTGCAACAGCCCCAATTGCAGGCTCTAACGAGTGAAGCAGAGCATTGTGTTTCAACAAAAATGAATAGGTACGTTCCACTCTTACGTCGGTAGTCTCGAGGTACTGCGAGTACCAGACGCCAGCAACAATGCACAAGCTCAGCAGCTGCACAATGATCAGCAGGAGAAGGATGGAGGACACAAGGGAAAGGCGACATTTGCGTCGCGTTCGTGTCGGCAACGTTTCTGTCGCGCTCGCCTTCTCTTCGACAATTTTTGCCATGGTTGGGGAGGAAACAATGTTCACTGTGGTCGCTTCAACTTCCGACGCCGCCTGTGGTACGGTTGCGATGGTTCGACGGCGCACAGGAGAGGCAACACTCGTTTGAAACATTTTAGTGTGTGTCGCGCGCCGAAGCGGCTCCATGGCAACGGTGTCTTCTTCGCCCTGCTTGCTCAAAAAGGCCATGAAGCAGCGCCGCGCCGTCCCGCGTGATACAGACTCTATAGGAATTAAATAATAAAAATTCTGATTATTCACTATTCATTATCTTATCGGTGACATAAAATATAAATAAGACGTAATTTTAAATTTATTACACACAATTTTATTATCATCGTCGCTCTTTTCTGTGCGGGACCATTCACGTAGCCGTGCCTTGTCTCGTGACACTCAAAGATGCGCGTGTGGCTTCTCATGATGATGGCGTTGTGCGCCTTACACACAGCAGATGCGCAGAATACCTACCTCTTGCGGTCGGTTCTCACCAGCGTCACCGGCAAATGCTACCACGGCCTGTTTAGCGAAGACTGCGATATGCGGTGCCGAATCGCCGTGTCATCGACAACGTCCAATTACGCTGTCAGCGGCTACTCGAACGAAGTCAGCGACCAAAACACCGCGACGTACGTCCTGCCCGCTCCCGACTGGCCCGCCTCCTCGCCACCCCCCCCC
>CALSCP010000313.1:113170-125979 GCA_943704425.1 Ministeria vibrans ATCC 50519 | reverse complement strand
CCCCCACCCTCGCCGTGCATGTTCCCTATTGGCCTTGGCAAACTGCCGCCAAGAAAAGTCTATCGAGACACAAAAAGAAGAAAGACAAAAAAAAAAAAAGCAGAAAAAAAAGAGAACGAAAAACCCACAAAACCCATTGTTTCACTGTGGCGCACACGCCTGCTCCCGCGCGCCCCGCTTCCGCTTCCTAGCGCACCTGACTGCGTGTGAGTCACGCTACCATGCCTGCGTCTGCATCCTTTCCCTCTCCTTCGTGTGTGGTTCGCTTTTCCTTCTCATCATCACTTCTTTGTCTTTGTCTCTTTCCTTTCTCTCTCTCTCACTCACTCACTCACTCACTCTCTCCTCCGCTTCAGCTGGACCTTTGGCACCGTGATGGCATCCAAGTCGTACACAGGTGTCTACGGTGGCAGTGTATTCTACTATGTCAACTGCAAGGACGAGGATCTCCTCACAGGCGCAGACAACATGGGAACGTAAAAATATTTTTTTTCGTTCTGTTTTTTAGCGTCTTCTAAGCGCCTTCTCACCGCCAATACTCCCCTTTTCTCTCCCAATCCATGTCGCCATATACACATAGGGTCTACTCAAGCAAAGCGACGACCGCCAACGACCCCAATTGGCTCTTAGCGACCATCAACCGAGGCAGTGTTGATGGGATTCGACAGGTCACCGCCTACCTTGGCGCTGACTGCTACGCCAACGCCTACGGTAGCCAGTGTCGCTACTGTGTCGTGCCCAGCAACAACGCGTACACGTGCGATACGAGCAATGGCTATCGTGTGTGCGCCACCAACTGGTACCCCACTAACGATCCCTTTAGCGGCTGCACCTTTCAGTGCATCGCCCAAGACTCGGACGCTCAAGGTCACTACACCTGCAATTCCGCAACGGGCGCCAAAGTTTGTCGCTCGGGCTATATCACCCCGTCGACAAACTGCAAGACGCGTCTCTCGTGTGGCTCAACGCCAGTCATCTCGCACGCGTCTCGCAGTCTTACCACGGGTGTCTACGAGGATGTCGCCACCTACACGTGCAGCGACAACTACAGCACGACAGGCAAGGGCACCCAAGTCGGTGGCACCACGCAGTTTACTATCACGTGCCTGGGTACGGGCTCATGGTCAACACCGGGCTCGTGCGTGCCCGTCGCGTGTGGCGTCGCTCCTGTCATCAGCAAAGCAACACTCGGCACCGTTCTCGAGGCAGACATTATCACGGCACTGGATGCGGCACAACCAAGCTACAAGTGTACACCGGGCTACACTACTGACGCTGGTGCGCTCACGTCGGCCAACGATAACTTTGTCGCACAGTGCTCCAGCACGGGTCTCTTCACCAACGTGCTCTCGTGCAACGCCATCAGCTGCGGCGTGCCTCCCACCATGACCAATGCCGACGCGTCCCAGCCCTCCTCCATTCGGTATTACTTGCCTCCATTTCCCGCCGTCTACACCTGTCGTACAGGATACTCGCTTGACGGCTCACCGGTCGGCTCGAGTGCTCAAAAGACATTCACACGCACCTGTACCACCGCCGCGACTTTTGACGGCACTTCATTTGCTCCCGGCTGCTCCCTCGTCACATGTCCCACTCCACCAAGTGTGAGTGATGCGACCATCACGTCGACGGCTAGCCAGTACAACGCTGACCCCACCTCAAACGCACACGCAGCCAGCTACACCTGCAACACCGGCTACTCCACGAACGGTTTGTCCGCGGCCGCGGGTGGCATTTTCACCTTCACCCGCGCCTGTCTCGAGTCGGCCACCTACGACAATGTTGAAACCGTGTGTGTGCGTATCAAGTGCCCCCCACCGGCGCAGGATACGTGGACAAGCGGCCCCACCGCATCGGTCAACTTTGGTGATACTGTTCAATTGTCGTGCAAAACGGGTGCCACCGTCGGTGGCATCCCGGCTGCTTCAAGTTTCTACGAGCGCACTTGCCTCGACACGGGTCTCTACTCGGCGACAACACCCGCGAACGCAGAGTGCCTGCCAGTCAGCTGTGGTATACCGCAGCCTATCGCGCATGCGACTCTCTCGTCAACAAATACCGTTTCGTTTGGCGGTGCAGTCACCTACGCTTGCGACACGGGCTACAGCACGGATCGTGCACCTGCCACGACAGTCAACTCTAAGTTTATCCGTTCGTGCCTTGCCTCCGGTTCGTTTGACAACCTCGGTATGTCCTGTCTTGCCATTGAGTGCACCGCCAGCGTCGTTCAACATGCCACCGCCTCCGCCATCACCGCGACTGTGGGCGGTTCCATCACCTACAGCTGCGACGAGGGCTTCTCGACAGACGGCTCCCCAGTGAGCTCGTCGACCAACGGTGCCTTCTCTGCGGCGTGTCTTGCCACCGGCCAGCTTGACCTCGCCTCCAATGTCTGCCAGAAAGTCTCGTGTGGCACACCCCCTTCCATTGATTTTTCGACATCGAGCTCTGGCGAGCTTCTCTTTGGCGTGCAGCGTCGCATTGATTGCGACACTGGCTACACCGTCACAGGTGAGACGTCGGGACAATCATCGTTCAACATTGGCTGTAGTCCTTCAGGCACCTTCACCGGTATTGTCTCGTGCCTGCCCATCAGCTGCGGCATTCTGCCAATCCTATCGGGTTCCACACCAGCCTCGACTGCGTCGCTTCGCTTCTCCCAGACCGTCCTCTACACTTGCGATGGGGGCGCCACCGTTGACGGTCAGCCAGGTAGCGCCACCACTTTTTCGGTCACCTGCGACCAGACGGGCGCGTACGCGGGCACGCGCGTGTGTGGAACCATTTCCTGTGGTATTGCACCCACCATCACCAACTCGGCACGCTCGTGCACCCAGGGCAACATTGTCGGCGATGCGTGCACCTACTCGTGCAACACCGGGTTCAAGCAAGATCCGCCGTCTGCAAGCAACACTCGCACGTGTACCTCGTCGGGCGCGTGGGACAACGTCGACCTTGCCTGCGTCACCACACTGTGCGCCACGTCTCCGTCGGCCGTTGCTTTTTCCACGCGTGCCTGTACCTCGCCGCTCACGGGGCCGTTAGCTCATGGTGAATCATGCACTTACACGTGTCAGGTCGGTTACGAGGCTGTGTCCGGTGGCGCTACCTCACCGGCCACGCGCACGTGCCTCAGCGAGTCGTGGTCGTGGACCAACAACCTTGCACTCACTTGCACTGCGATCAGCTGTGGAACTCTGCCTACAACACCCAATGCGGTGACGCAAGCACCCACAACACTTTTCTTTGGCGACACTGCCACCATTGAGTGTCGCACTGGCTACACAACGACTGGCCTTTCAAATGGCGTTGCCTCCTTTGTGCGCACGTGTGAATCTTCCGGACAACTGTCCAACGATGCCACTGCGTGTCTGCCCGTCAGCTGCGGTGTGCCGCCGAACATCCAAAGCGCCTCGCCCGTCTCGACCGGTGCCGTTTCGTTCGGTTCGGGTGCCACCTACAACTGTGCGTCGGGCACGTCTATCCTGGGTGTGTCGGGTGGCGCCACGCAGTTCACTCTCGACTGCTACGCCAACGGCACCTTTTCTGTGGCTCCCGTGTGCAAAGCCATCACATGCGCTGTTCCCACCGTGGACGCTGCTTCCGCATCGGTGCTGGCGGGACCCTACCTTGTGGGTGACACTGCTGTTGTGTCGTGCAACGCGGGACACACAGTGACAGGAATCGCCGGCGATCCCTCTTCCTACTCGCTCATGTGTCTTGCCGACGGTTCTTTCTCGACAAGTACCTCTCAGTGCACCAAAATCTCCTGTGGGTTTCCTCCCAGCTCGACGCACGCGACGAGCCCTGGCGCATCCGCGTTTTTTGGCGAACAAACCGTGTTCACGTGTGATTCGGGCTACTCGCTCACCGGTACCGCCTCGGGTGCGACCACTTTTAGCATCACTTGTCTTGCCTCGGGTACCTTCTCGGCGACCAGCTCGTGTCAGATCATCTCATGTAATGTACCACCTCTTGCTGCCCATGCCACGGCAGCCGCAAGCACAACACCCCGCAACGCCGGCGAGTCCGTGGTGTACACATGTGACGCCGGCTACACGCTCGGCTCGTCCGTCACCACCTTCACTGCGCTGTGCACCAATACGGGCGTGTACAGCAACGTTGTTGGTTGCAACGTGCGAGTTTGCGATGCTGTACCTACCGTCGGCAATGCTGCCGCGCCAGTGTGCACGCCAGCTTCGCTCGAACAGGGCGACACCTGTACCTACGCCTGCGAATCCGGCTTTGAAGCGACCACAGCGGACACGCGTCGCGTGTGTCAGTCGACGGGCGCATGGAACAACACTGGCCTCGCGTGCATTCGTACCGCCTGCCCAGACCCCTTTTTTGTGGCTAACGCCGACGTGGCATGCACCGCTGCCACCTCGAGTGACAACTGTGTATACACTTGTGCTGTAGGCTACACTGCCTTGGTGGGAGTGTCTCCGGCCACGGCAACGTGCTCAACCGGTTCGTGGTCTTGGTCGAATTCGGCCTTGACTTGCACACCGCAGGCGTGCGTATCGACACCAAATGACCCTGCTGCTTCTGAAAGTTCGCTCACTACCAAGGTGTTTGGAGAAACTGTCACCTACACGTGTTTTGCTGGTTTTGTCGTGGGCGGCAGCACGGATGTCGAGTACACGCGCGAGTGCAGGAGTGATCAGTCGTGGTCCAACGCCGGTGCTTCTTGTCAGCCTATTGTTTGCGGTAGTGCGCCCGCCGTTCCCAACGCCAACTTCACCACTGTGAGCTCCGGAGCGAGTAGCAGCTCGCTGGTGTACCCGCAGACGGCGACCTACACCTGCAATGTGGGTTACACCCTCTCCGGCACTGTGGGTGATGTGGCGCCTCTCATTGTCAACTGCCAGACCGACGGTACCTTCGATGTGGGCGCCAGTGTGTGCATGCCTGTACAATGTCCCGTTCCTGCCGACACAACATCCGTGACAGCACTCACCACGGCGAGTACCGCGTCGTTTGGCACGGCTGTTGGCTTTACTTGTCGCTCAGGGTACACCCTGATCGGTGGCAATGTCGATGGAACATTCTCACGCGTGTGTCAGGCCAACGGTATGCTTACTACCACCTCGGCGACGTGTCCTCCCGTGTCGTGTGGTGTGCCGCCGACCGCTGCAGACGCGTCGTGGAGCGCGACAGCCGTCACCTATAACCAGAACGTGGCTTACACGTGTGCCCCGGGCTTCACCGTTACCGGCACGGTCGACGGTGCCAGCACTTTTTCCATCACATGTCAGTCCGACGGCACGTACACCCCGTTGCAAGTGTGCACTCGCATTTTCTGTGGCACGCTCCCTTCGATCAAGTCCGCATCATCCATTAGCCTTGGTGCCCCTCAATTCTACAACGACTCCACGGTCTATTACTGTGCCGCCGGTCACACCACCGACGGTCTTCCGACCCCGTCGCTTGTGTCGAGCGAACGCACCTCCTTTACCGTCACGTGCGGCCCCAACGGACAGTTTCTCAATGTACAAGCGTGCATTACTGTGTCATGCCCCGGCTCCGTACCCGCCGTGTCGGACTCCACCTCGATCTGTACCGGTGCGCAGGTTGGCTCAGGCTGCACTTACACCTGCAACGACGGCTACGCGCCCTCGTCGAACCACACGCAGCGTATTTGCCAAATTGACGGCACTTACACCAACAGTGACTTTGCTTGCGACCTTACGTCGTGTGGTGCACCCCCCGCAGACGTCTCACATGTCGAACGCACTTGCACGAGTGACCAGTTGACACACGGCGAGTCATGCGACTACACCTGTGTGACGGGCTACCGCGGCACCGCGCGCGCTCGTGAGTGTGCCAATAGCCAGTGGCAGTGGGTAGGTGGCTCGCCCATCTCTTGCCAGCCCGTCAACTGCGGCCCGACGCCCAGCATGGCGTCGGCCGTCGCGACCACCTCAGGCGATCCGGCGAATGTGCTATTTACCGAATCTGTCACGTACACGTGTAACCCAGGCTTCTCGGTGACTGGCACATCACTTGGCGCTTCCACTTTCCAGCGTACATGTCTTGCCAGTGGCGAGTTTGACCATCCAGACAACAGCACTTGCGAGGCCATTGCTTGCGGCGTGCCTCCCACTGTGGCCAATGCTCAGGCACAGGACACGCGTGTGCAAACTGCCGGCCAGACGGTCACGTACACGTGTCTGTCGGGCTATTCGAATGACTCGAGCGTGACGGGCGATCGCTCCTTCGACGTGCACTGTGACTTGTCCGGCACTTTTTCGACCCCGGGCATGTGCATGCCGCAAGCCTGTGGGGCCATTCCCACCGAACAGTATGCCACCGCAAGCCTTTCAGGCACCTTTTCGTTTGGTCAGAGTGTTGTGTACACGTGTGAATCGGGCTACACCACGACCGGTGTGGCAGGCGAACTCGCCGAGTTTACGCGCTCGTGCAACGCCGGTGGTACCGTGTCGGCCTCCACTGTTGGCTGCGTGCCGGTCTCGTGTGGTTTGCCACCCAGCGAATCGCATGCGACCGCTCTGTCTCCTTCGATTCCCGTCTCGTACCCGGCCATTGCCGAGTACAACTGTGAGTCGTACCACACCACAAGTGGTCTTTTCGGCGGCGCTATTCTGTTCAACCGCACATGCGATGCCGACGGCACTTTTGGTCCGGCCTCGGCCAGCTGCAACCCCATTTCGTGTGGAGCTGCCACCGTTGTTTCCAATGCAGCCATCTCGACCGGCACGACACCTCTGCTGTTCAATGATCGCACTACCTACACGTGCGCTGCGGGCTACACCGCAACGCACACCACGTTCAACGCGACGTGTCAGACCAACGGTCAGCTGACGGGCGTTCAGACTTGCACCGCTGTGCGCTGCGGCATCCCTCCCGTGGCCGGTCTGGCCTCTATTGTAAGTGCACCTGGCGCCCCAAACGTCATCTATCCCACCATGGTGCAGTATGAGTGTGACATGGGCTACGAAATCAAGTCGACAGGCTTGACAACCTTTTCTGTGGCGTGCGAATCGTCGGGCTCGTTTGCCTCGTTTGTCCCGCTGTGCGAGGCAATTGTATGCGGTGTGCCACCGGTCCAGAGCAACGCGCGTCTCGTTTCCCCCAAGGCTGTTGACACAATCTCGTACACGGGCGAGATTGTGTACGAGTGCCTCACAGGCTACACGACGACCGGCGTTCTGGGCGGCCCGACCTTTATTGAGCGCAACTGCACGCACACGGGCGCTTTTTCGACGGGCGATTCGTGTCTGCCTATTTCGTGCGGAATCACACCGCTTGTGACGAGTGCTTCGTCTTCGCAGCAGATTGGCGTGGCGCTTGCCTTTGGCGAGATGGTCACCTGGACGTGCACCGCCGGCTATGTGTTTGCCGCGACCAATGTGGCCACGTTGACAAGCACATGCGACGCGACCGGTTTGCTGGTGCCCGCTCCCGTTGCATCGTGCGCTCGCCAATCGTGTGGCACTGTGCCCACACTTGTCCACGGCTCGTACGCCTGCTCGACGGGCGTCTTTCAAGACGTGTGTGCGGCCACGTGCGACGATGGCTATGTGTTGCAGTCGCCTGGCGACACGGGCGTGACTTGCGCCAGCTCGGGCTTGTGGACCGGTTCGGTGTTATGTGTTGATGTGGACGAGTGTCAAACGGCGAATGGTGGATGTGCACAGGTGTGTACGAACACGGACGGTCATGTGCTGTGCTCGTGTTCACCCGGCTACCAGGGATCGGGTCTGGCATCGGACGGTGCCAGTGCATGTGCCTTGCCCGACCTGTGTGCGAACGCCGGCTGCGAAGGCACCTGCACCAATGTACCGTTTGGCTTTGTGTGCTCCTGTCCTGACCCGACCACCGAGTTGGGCACGGATCGCACCTCGTGTGTTCCGCTTCCTTCCGTTGCACCCACGGTCGCGCCCTCTCCGTCTCCGACACCCGGCACACCGCCCGTTGTGACGGTGTTTGTCAATTCGCAGACTCCTTTGGTCACATCCATTGGCACTTCGGTGGTCATTGTTCTGAATGGCACCTTTGACGCGACTGGCGTCTGGGCATGTGAATTTGTCGCGTCGGACGGCGCCTCCGCCATCGTGTCATCGTCGGCGGTGCGTGTCTCGTCGACGCGTCTCGAGTGCACAGTGGACGCCATTGGCGTGGCTCAGGCACGGCCGCTTTCGCTCACGCTCAATGGAGTGTCGGTCACCATTGTGACGGCGCCCTCGCTGTCACTTGGACTTGTCTGGCTTGCACCCGCACCCACACTCACGTCGGCTATGTTTTCTCCCGACTACTTGCGTGTTGATGTGGTCTTCGACGTGAGCGTGCGTGTTCAAGGCGGTCCTTTCTTGACTGTGGCGCTGTGCGCGGCCGTGTTTGTGGACGCGGCGACGCAACTCGGCGCGACCGCCGAGTGTCGGTGGTCGTCGTTGTCGACCATGCAAATCACGTTGAGCACTACGAGCACCCTGATGCCCGACGATACCCTCGTGCTTAGACGCAACCCAAGTGTTCTCTTCCTTGCGAGCACACCCTATTCGTTTGCCGCGAGTGGCTCCGTCACTGTCGATGGCTACACGCCTGCCGGCGCCACGAGTGTGCCACCTCTGGTGCCCGTCGTGCGAATTGTTGGACTGCCAGACACGGTGAGCGCCTGCGACACGGCCACCACGGTGGCGTACGCTGTGGACAGCGGCAGTGGTGGGCGATCCGTCACACTGGCGTGGCAAGTGACCAGTGTGATGCCCGACGATGGTGGGGCGCTGCAGACGCTGCTGGACGGACAAAGCGCATTGACACCGCTCACGGCTGTACCCATTGCGTCGGCGCTTCAGGTCGACACGAGCTACGCCATCTCTTTGGTGGTGACCAACTTTTTGGGCACTTCTAGCTTGCCTGTGGTGACACACATGAACGTGACAAGTCGAGTTGTGCCAAGCGTGACATTTCCACAGGCGAACACCGCTGTCTCACGTTCCGTTGTCAACTCCTTCTCCGTGTCGGTGGTGCTGCCGTCGTCTTGCACTGGCATTGCCGATGCCTCATCCATCTTGTACCAGTGGTCTATTGAGCCCTCGATTCCGCTGGGTGCCTCGGCGACCGCTCCCATCCTTGTCATCGGTGCGAATGAGCTCGCTCGTGCCGCCACATACACACTTTCTGTAGTGGCGACGCTTGCCACAGACTCGACGGTGTATGGATCGGCGCAGCAACAGCTTGAGGTGTTGCAGACGCCTCTGCTGGCCTCCATCATTGGCCCCACTACGATTGGAGCGCAGTTTGCGCTCACTCTGACGGCGCAGTGTGTCGACAACGACGGCACGGGCGGTGCGCCTTGCACCTTTGCCTGGACCTGCATCGACTGTGACAACACATTCACGACGGCGGGTTCCTTCAGTTCGGTCGTTCCCGTGCGCAACGAGGCTGTCTTGGCTTTGCCAGCGGACTCACTCTTTTCGTTGCGATCATATCGTTTCCAGGTGGAGGTCTCACGCGACACGCGCACTGCCACCGCGACGCACATTGTGTCAGCGAGCACCTTTGCGCTGCCCATTGTGAGCGTGGTACCGCGTCTCGGTGCCGACGGCAAAGTTGACGTGAGCGAACGTGTGTTTGTGGACACGGAGATAGAGTCGTCGTTTCCGGCTACGCTCCTGACGCAGTGGAGCAACTCAGGCTCAGGCGCTGCCGCACTTGATATGTCTGACTTGAGCATTTACTGCACGGGGTTCACGCGGGAGATGGCAACCTTGTGTTTGCGTGCTGACGTGCTCTCGCCGGGCGTCACCTACCTCATTGCCATCACGGTCACCGATCAGCTTGGGTCGGTGACTGCGTCCACGTCGCTGCCGACGCGCAACAGCCCATCGACTGGCTCCGTGACGGTGCCAACCAGCGATGTTTTTGCACTTCTCTCGCAGTCGACGCTGACGGCGAGCGGCTGGATTGACTCGCCCGACAATGCACCTCTTTCATTCTCGTTTGGATTTGTGGGCGCACGCGATGCGTGGATCCCATTACCTGGCGAGTCACAGGACTCGACGATCACGTCGCTGTTGCCGAGCCCGACCGATCAGTCGAGCACGACAGTCACTGTGCGCGCGCGCATCACCAACCGATTTGGCTCTCGAGCGGTATCGGACTCAAGCGTAACGGTGCGCACCGACAACATGGTTGCGTCAAGCGGTGTGAGTACCGCCGCCGCCGAGGCGAGTGTAGCAGCGTACGCGAGCGAGGTGGCTGCCAACACCACGACACAGCTTGCGTCGTCGGGCAATGTTCAGGTGGCCTTGAGTGAGTTTGTGGCGGCGCTTGCCACGCTGAACGCCTATTGGGACACGACAGTAGGCGATGCGTGTGCACACACCAGTGTGGTCGCGCTTGCCCAACAGTTGCTCAACAAGGTAGTGGTGAGTGGTTCGACGGCAACTTTGGACTCGGTGACCATTAGCGAGGGCGAGATGAGCTCGCGTCGTCTCACGGCGTTTGTCGGCGCGGCGCTCGAGTACACGTCCCAGTGTATTGCCGACGCAACCTTTGATGCCTCGTACGAGGCTATTGAGCTGGCGCGTGCGCGTTTCACAGACGCGGACACATGGCAAGTGAGCGGTGCGTCGCCTTTTGACACGGACCTGGCCGGTCAGCTGATGCGACCACTGAGTCTTCATTTGGCTCGCGCGGCGTCGTCGACAACGACGACGACGACAACGACGAGTACCGTAATTGCTAGCATGCGTGATGTGGGCGCCAGTGTTGCCGCTACTCTCCCGCCAGGTGTGATGCCTCTGGTAGTGGACGCAGGTATGACGCGCCTTCTTGTCGGCGTGCGCACAGCGACGCCCACTGTGAGCACAGCGACAGGCCGACGACGCGCCGTTGTGTATGCGACTGCACCCTTCAACAACGTGGTCGACTATGCGGGTCTCTGTGCCCTGTCGCACTCGGGCACGTGCAATACGCGTGCTCTCTTTGACGCGGATGAGCTCATTGAGACGGTATCGTCGGCAACGAGCTGCTCGACCACTTCAGGCTGTTCCCTGGCCGCCATTTGGCTTGTGTTCACGAGCAACCCCGAAGCTGTGGCGTCGACGCGTACCATTGTGTCCGACTACTACGACGTGTCTCTGCGTGACACGGCCAGCCCGCAATTGAGCGTGCCCGTCGACATGGATGAGTACGGTATTCAATTGACCCTGCCCATCACGAGCAATACGACGGCCAGCACTGTGCCCGCAGGCCAAACAATCAGTTGTGTGCGCTGGAGTCCCTCGAGTGGTTCATGGACTCCGTCGGGTTCGAAGCGTCTCGCGGGGAGCAGCGAGAGTGTAACGTGTCTCACACGACAGACAGGTACGTATGCGCTTGCAGTGATGACGGACAGCGATGCGTTGGATCAGCCCGGCGGAGGGGGTGGGACGGGTGGTCAGTCGTCGGGCTCGTCGTCGAGCTTGCCTATTATTGCAGCGATTGTGGCTGTTGCCGTGGTTATTCTCTTGATTGTGCTCGTGGTGTTGTGGCGACGTCGGCGCAACTCGCAGGCGAAACGTGAAATCACTCCGGTGCGGTCGGACTCGATGGTTTCCACGTCGTCTCTGGGCTTTGGCAAGTACTACGACGACAAGGCGGCGGCAACGATGACGGCCAGCGAAGATTCGCAAATCAACGCACTCTTTGTGGATGCACAGCAGGCGGAGGACATGTACGACCACAACACACTGAGGAGCACGACTACTGCACCCAATCGCCAGAGCACTAGTTCGTTGCGTGGCGGGCGTGGTTCGAGTTCGGTGGCCAATCCGGTGTTCCGAGCCGACTCGGGCTCGAGCCAAACGCGACTGATTGTCTCGAGTGGAAAGTCGCGTCAGCCCAAGGCAAACCCCTTCCTAAGTGCCAGCGGCAGCACGGCGGCGGCATCGAGTGTGTACGACACAACACCCGCGTCCGACGCGAGCTTTGCGCCGTTTGGTGATTCGGGTGCGAGCCAGTCGGCCTACGCGCGGTTTGGTGGGCAAGGCGACAATGCGAGTGAGTCGTCGTACGACCACGTTGCCTCTGGCTTGGGCTACAGCACGGCCAGCCAGACGCGCGGTCAGGCGGCATCGCAGTACGAAGGAGCGGAGCGCATGTCACGCGACGGCCCATCGAATGCGTACTCTGGGCTTGCGGGCGGCGTGCAGGTCGGGGGCGACGTCTATGCAGACGTGGCGACGACCAAGTCGTTTACGAGCCAGTCGTATCAGCCGACGACGTTGCGACCGTCTATGCCGACGGCGTACAGTTCGGTGAGCGGTGGTGCGGAAGCGCCCGTGTACACTGGTATAGGCACGGGACAGGCGCGGTCGTTTGACTCTCAGTCATACCAGACGACTGTTACGCCCAACGCGGCTACGGGAGACTACCAGGACCCATCACATCTGCGTGACCAAATTGACCTCGAATCCAATGTGTATCAGACGAGCGCACCGTCGTCGGTCGCCGACGACTATGCGCCGCTATCGGAGGCACGCCAGCCAGCCCCAACGCCGTCGTCGGCCAACGACGACTATGCGCCTCTTTCGGATGTACGTCAGCCTGTCCCGACGCCGGCCGTCGACAGCGCTGTCAGCGATATGTACTCGCAGGCGCACGTGCGACCTAACACATCTACGAATGGGGCTCAGCCGCTTCGTGTTACGACGGTGGCTGCTGTTGATTTTGGTAGCCGAGGCGAGACTATTAGCTAGAGAGAGACTATTAGCTAGAGAGAGAGAGAGAGAGAGAGAGAGAGAGAGAGAGAGAGAGAGAGAGAGAGAGAGAGAGAGAGAGAGAGAGAGAGAGAGAGAGAG
>CALSCP010000313.1:69636-91525 GCA_943704425.1 Ministeria vibrans ATCC 50519 | reverse complement strand
CCCCCCCCCCCCCTCCCCCACCTCTCTTACTTTTCTCACATCCTCAGACTTGATTCTCCACCGAAGACCCAACAGAAAAAAGTAAAAACCAAAATCAAATTATTTCATTATCCCCAAATCCAAGACATTTCGAGGTAAAATGCGTACATTCGTGCACTTTCATGTCATTCTCGCACAAAAACATTTTTTGTGGCATTTTCGCGACGTTTTGCCGTTCTTTTTCTTTTTTCGTGGCGCTTCCGCATTTTCTTTTTTTTTGCCTCGAGCGAAATTCACTCTACTCTTTTCCGCTGCCGTTCTGGTGGGTGGGTGTGAACCTTATAACAGACCTCTGTCGACCTGAGTATAGCCCCATGCGACCATGCCTTTTTTTCTGTGTGGCGTGGGCTAGGGGGTTCGCGTCGAATTCGCGTCTTAAAATATTAAACGAAAAAGAGAGAATCACTGTCTTTTCGGGTGCCGCGTGATCCCAGAGCTGTACTGCATGGTACTGTAAACTGTTAGGCGACTTATGTTTCAGTGGCGGGAATCGCAAGGGTACACATGCCGTGGATTTTTGCGGAGCGGAAGCTTCGCACTGTGGGGGAGAAGTTTGGGCCTCTTCGTGAAATCGCCAGCGTATTTTCACATGCCATATGGTACATTGGCATCCAGGTGTAATAGGTGTCTGTTTGCGGGGGCTGGCGAGCGGGATATATTAGTTTTCGTCTCTCTCTAATTTGCCAAAGCACGCAAGTCAGAAATTGTAAAAGTAATAATGTATTTCTATTTTCTACCAGTTGCAAAGGCTCTGGTGTCCAGCGGCTGCTTGAGTATGTGTAAAGCGTCTGAATGCAATCGTATAGTTCATGTGTGGGGCAAGGGGTGTTTGTACTTAGCATGCGGTTATCCTCCTTGGGGGGGAAGCGACCGCCATGGACCTGCAGTGCGCGCGAGCATTGCATCGTATGAATGGGCATGTCACCCGCCCTTGCCCACGAGAATCACCGCCATCTACCCAATAGTGAATTGTGCCGGTTGACCTCCTCCCCCTCAACAGGCCGGCCGGCAAACGCATTCACCCAAAGCTCTTCCTCCAACAATTTTTTTGCATCCCAACTTCGCTACTTTTTATATCATTAATAAATGGGTTGTATTCTTCTTCTACTTTTTATATGGGTTGTATTCTTCTTCTTCTACTTTTTAACACAGAAACCCTTTCTCCTGCTTTGCTCTATTACTTACTGCTTGTAGGATGAAAGCTTGGCATCACATCTCACTTGCGGGAGTGTGTCTCACTTTCTTGCTTGTCGCTGCGGCTGCAGAGCCCGAGACAAACAACCTCGAGCGAGCCGAAGCCACCGCTCTCGGCGACAACCAAGCGCCCTCTGACGAGCTCGCACCCTCTACATCCAATTGCCCGAAAAAGAATGTCCCCTTGGATGCGATTGACGCTAGCTCTGTCGACTCCAACCAAAGCGTGCTAAGCTCGATTTACGATATGCTATATGCGAAGATAAAGAAAACGCAGCCCACCGACCTCCTGGAGAAGCGCGATCGTCGCAATGTTGCTTGCCCAGCAGGAAAAGTAGGCAAAAAAAACAAAACACGAAAATTATCCGCTAGTTTATAATAATAATAATAATAATAATAATAATAATTATTATTATTATTAATAATTTATTATTATTATTATTATTATTATTATTATTAGTGGCGTAATGGCTCAGGTCCAGGCTACTGCGTCTCATGTTCCTCAGGTCGCTACCAGCCAAACGACGACCAGGCTGGCTCGGGTGCTTGCATTTGTTGCCCAATGGGTCACTTCCAGAACTCCACTAGCCAGACAGCCTGCGTTGCGTGCGCTCCAGGTAGTTAAGATGAAAATATTTACTTTTTATTCACCCTCTCCGTTGTTCCGTGTAGGATCTTACACACCTCATACCTGCGAGAGTAACTGCCGTAACTGCCCCAGTGGAAGCTATTCCCGCAACTTCGCATCAACAGTATGCACAACCTGTAACCCCATCACGTACACACCAGGCACCAAATATGCGAGCTGCCTAGTATGCTCGGGCGGGCGCTACTACAGCAACGCTCCTTACACGTTTGGTGGCACATCTGATTGCCCTTATCTCTGCCCCCCCGGCAAATACACCCCTGCAAACGCCTGGGCCAACAACGCCTTCGTACGCACCGCCTATGTTCCGACCACCACCGGATCCTACACGTACTACTACACAAGCTACGCGTACGGCGGTCTCACTTCATGCCGTAACTGCCCCAAACCCAAAACAACTTTGAGTTCGGGCGCTTCCGCCTGTGCCTACTGTCCAGGTGGCAAGTACTTCCTCTACAGTGACTCGCCGACGAGCGGTTGCCGTATCTGCAGTGGGGGCTATTATTCACCAGAGAGCTCGGACTACCACAGCCAGGAGCGCTACGGGTGCACTTCCTGTCCATCAGGCACATACCAAGGGAGCTCGGGCGCCACATCCTGTCAAAACTGTACAGTCGGACGAGCAAACACAAATTATGCGCAGAAAGTGTGTCCAGAGTGCTTGCCAGGGTACTATATCGCGCAGACGGGCCAAACCGCCTGTAAATCATGCCCCTCCGGCCGCTACACCTCCCAATATGGATCAACTGTGTGTGATTGTGCCGAGGGTTACACTGGGACTCTATGTGAGTCTGACATTCGCGGCTGCAACTCTGCGCCGTGTACTGATGGTGGGACGTGCCTTGACACTCCTCATCTGGGCGCCGGTGAATTCAATTGCACGTGTCGTCCTGGCGGTTCAGGAGCCTTGTGTGAGTTGTTTGATGCGTGTGTGTCGTTGCCGTGCCAACACGAAGGCACGTGTGTGGCAGATCTCAATGAAGGAACATTCACCTGCATTTGCGACGAACACTCGACTGGATCTCTCTGTGAGACACATCCCGACTATTGCGCGTCAGCGCCTTGTTCCAACGGAGGTTCGTGTGTGTCACACTCGTGCACTTGTGCTTCCGGCTACACCGGTGACGTGTGCCAAAGTCTGCTCAACGAGTGCGTCTCGTCGCCCTGTCGGAATGGCGGAACTTGCACCGCTTCGGTTGATCACTACACATGCACATGTGTGTCTGGCTACACAAGTACAGATTGCGCTTTGAACATTGACGAGTGTGTCTCATCCCCGTGTCAGAATGGTACGGTTGTCGCAGGAGCTGTGGAAACTTCGGTTGTTGCAGGAGCTGTAAAGAGTTCAATTGTTGCAGAAGCTGTGGAGGCTACGGTTGTTGGAGAAGCTGTGGACACGACAGTTGCTGCAAGAGCTGTTGAGACTACGGTTGTTGCAGAAGCCGTGAACACGACGGTTGCTGCAGGAGCTGTTGAGACTTTGGTTGTTGCCGCTGAGACAACGGTTGTCGCCGGAGCTGTTGAGACTTCGGTCGCTGCAGGAGCTGTTGAGACTTTGGTTGTCGCAGAAGCTGTGGACACGACGGCTGTTGCAGGAGCTGTGGAGGCTACGGTTGTTGCAGAAGCTGTGGACACGACGGTTGTTGCAGAAGCTGTGAAGACTTCGGTCGCTACAGGAGCTGTTGAGACTACGGTTGCTGCACAAGCTGTGGACACGACGGCAGCTGCAGGAGCTGTTGAGACTTTGGTTGTTGCCGCTGAGACAACGGTTGTCGCCGGAGCTGTTGAGACTTCGGTCGCTGCAGGAGCTGTGGACACGACGGTTGTTGCAGAAGCTGTGGAGACTACCGTTGCCGCAGGAGCTGTGAAAAGTTCGGTTGTTGCCGCTGAGACAACTGTTGCCGCTGCTGCCACAACCTGCGGTGAGCTGCTCACTATTGACAACGCCATGGTCGATAAGCACGCTGGCAACACAGTTAACTACGTGTGCAAGGAGGGCTACACGCCTGAGGCCTTCGCTGTGGTGTGCAATGGCACTGATTTCACAGCTGTTGGTGGCGGTCCAGTGGGCACCTGCACGCTTGTGAGGTGCGGTACGGCACTGGCCGTGACCAATGCTGGTACAGCGTCCTCTGGCTCGAGCGACCTCACCTATGGTCAGACTGTCACGTACATGTGCAACGCCGGCTACTCACTGGACGGCACACGCACTGGCGCCACTGTGGTAACATCCAACTGCATCGCGGCGGGCACATTTAGAACGAACGGAACGTGTCAGGCTATGGCTTGCACCGGAAGCAAGCCGGTGCACACGGAGAACATTGCGTCGCAGTTGCCTTCAGGAGTGGTTCGCACTAGAGAACGACTGACGTACATGTGCGACTCGGGATTCACCACGAACGGTCGTGTAGCGGGAGCTGCATCGTTTGCCTACGAGTGTGCTACCAACAACACATACGTGCTTGTGGCGGGCGATGTGGCCCTGTGCGAATTTGGCTGCGACACAAGTATTCTCGCACAGCAGGTGGTGAATCCCGCCTTGGGCGGTGTGGTCTCATCGCCGGACGGTCTCGTTTCGCTTGTGATTCCTGTGGGATTCGGTTCGGCTTTCGAGCTCTTCAAGATTGAAGACTATCCCCCGTCATGTCGTACACATGCACCCGCGGGTGTCATGGGCGGCAAGTCCGAATGGTATCGCTTGCGACCGTCGCGCACATGGAATACCGCCATCAAGGTCCGTCTGTCGCTCAACGCCGGCTCGTACTCGCCGTCGGATCCCATGTCGAACATTACAATCATGTTTGGTACGGGTGGCGACAGCTGGGAGCACGTGGTTGGTCTAGTGGTGGATCTGGACGGGGGCTATGTCGAGGGTGACATGAGTCACTTTTCAATAGTGACTGCTTTTGGTGGTGTGACCAACCCGAACGGTGTGACAGCCAGTGGTGGTAGTGGCACTGCGGCGAGTGCGTCGGGCGGCGGTGTGGTCATTGCCGGTGCGATTGTCGGCGTTGTTGTCGTTGCTGTTGTCGTTGTGGTTCTGTTGCTGCGTCGCCGTGACAAGCTGGGCGGAGGGCGCCACACTCTGGCGCACCTGTCGCAGATGCACTTGCACCAAGAGATGCTCGAGTCGCAGCAGAGTGGCATGATCAACATGGCCGATATTGAACCGCGCCAGCTGGAGTTTTTGCAGTCGCGAACGGACATGCAGGCAAACGATGCGACAGATATTGAGCCACGAGAGTTGAAACTGTTGCAATCTAAGATGAAAGACGAGGAAGCGCCGCCAACCGCCAAGAGGATGATGCTCTCGCAGAAGGCCGATCCCTCCTTTTACTCGGCCGGAACAATCATGGTGACACCGGGCCAACGTGTTGATATTGTGAACCTGCGTGAGCTCTACGGTGTTAGCGAGAACCACCCTGCAATCATGTTACGGGAAGAGCCTGTGAGGATCGCACCGCACGAGGAGTTCTCGACGTACGCTTCGCTGGGCACTGCACCGCCGAGTCTTGGCTCAGTCTCCCAGTATGGTACCTCGATGCACTCCTCGGCTGGTGTGCCTGCTCTCGACGAAGTGTCTTCAGCAGGAGGCTCACAGCTGTATGGGTCAACAGGAGTGCCAGCGCTTGATGATTTGCACCAGATGTCGACCGACGGTTCGACGAGAAGCGTTCTCCCCTCCTTCAAAGACAAGGCTGAACAGTCAGACATGAACGAAGAAGCGGCGTACGTGAATGAGAGCGCATATGAACGACCAGCCCGAGTTGAGTATGGCGCGTTGAAGCCCGGTCCGGTCCGGCACTCCATGATTGGAGAGGCGCACGACGATTACGAGTCATACGAGAGGCGAGTGCGCACCGGCAACGTCGAGGAGATATACCAGACGATCAAGTCGCACGGCGGGCGGCCAAACTCACGCATCATTAACCCCTTCCGGAAGGGTGCAGATGAGGAGAAAAACGAGTTTGACAAGTATGGCACCGTGCGCCGCACAGGGGAGTCGGCTAACAAGCAAGCGAGCAAGTTGGACGACACCGACACGGATTCCCACTTCCCTTTCGACAACAGCAAAGTCGATCAGTTCCATTTCGACCGCGCCCGACTCAGTTTCATTGAAGAAATTGGCAAGGGTGAGTTTGGAGTGGTTCTTAAAGCGGCTGCGGTCGACGAGCACGGTCTGAATGCCAAGTACGTCGCAGTGAAAACCCTCAAGGACGGAGCAACGGAAAAGGAGCGGGAAGACTACCTGTCCGAGGCGGAGCTGCTGGCGACATTCAAGCACCCAAACGTCCTTGGTCTAGTGGGGACGTGTATCCACAATGAGCCGTATCTCATCATCATTGAGGTAGAAAATATGAAGATTAAGACTGCTGAGTGTCTTTGTGATTAAAAAATTAATATTGTAGTATTGCTCTCATGGTGACTTGCGCAACTTCTTGCGTCTCTGTGCAACATGCGAAGGGCTTGAAGTGAACTATGCTGAGCAGCTGAACATGCTGATGCAAATCAGTTTGGGCATGGCTTACCTGGCGAGTCTATCTTTTGTGCACCGTGACGTAAACAAAAAAACCCCGAAACAAACAAATCACCTGGCTCACACTTGTCTCACTTCTGTTGCATTCAGTTAGCAGCCCGTAACTGTTTGGTGTGCCAGGGCTCGGCCATTAAAGTGGCGGACTTTGGACTGTCGCGTCGCATGGACGCCGACAACTATTACCGTGTGAAGACGCGAGGCAAGCTGCCGGTGCGCTGGATGGCCCTTGAGTCACTTGAATTCCGCAAGTTCTCCAGCAAAACTGACGTGTGGTCGTTTGGTGTGGTGATGTGGGAGGTGATGACCTTTGGCACTGTGCGCCCGTACCGAAGAGTCACTGCACGTGACTTGGCTCCGAGTCTGCGCGACGGAAAGCGTCTTACCAAACCGCGCGAGTGTCCCGACTCATGCTACGATCTCATGGTACGTTGCTGGCACATGGATTCGCGTCAGCGACCCAGCTTCACGGAGTTGCGCTTGACACTGGCGCAAATGATGAGTGCTGACATTCTCTTGGGCTCACCACTGCGAGAGGTTGGTGCGGAGCTGGAGGAGCTCACGTCCTCTGTCTTGTGATTGAGGAGTGATTGAATTTCCATTACATTTTATCCATTTCCTTAATCCCCGAACCATCGTAGTAACGAGTAGAAGACGAGGAATGCTTAATAATTATGCTATTATGTCTGCAATAAATTATTATTATTTGAAGAAGAAGAAGAATACAACCCATTTATTAATGATACAGTCACCACGCGAAGACACAGCCAGTTATTATTATTTGAGACTGATCAAAAATAAAATTGAATTGTGGGTTTGAACTCGATATTGAGTCGTTCTCAGGGCTCAGGCTGTGATAGCCACACAACACCACCCTCATACTCCTCAGTATTTCCCGTTCCCCTCCTCTCCTCTACCTCCCCCCTCGCCCAACCCAACACTCGCATCCCATGCACTCCCACCACACGACTCCATTCCATCATCATACACCTTCTTCTCATCATCGATCTCTTCCTTCAACACTTTCCCAAGCCGCTGCAGCGCATCCCACCGCTCATCCTCATCTCCAAACGCCACCGCCCGACACACATCCTGCACCAACCGATGCATTCGCGACACATTCCGATTCACATTCACGATCGACATCTGTCGCAGTGCATCCAACGCAACATCAAACTCATCCTTCCCCACCACACCATCCTCCCTCGTCCTCCTCCCAGTCACCAACAGTCGCAACACCTCCTCCTCCATTCCATTCCCCTCCAGAAACCCCATCACCCCAACCATCTTCTCAACCATCACCCTCCCTCCAATCTCCACAAATGTTTGAACAATAATCATCAAAAAAATAGAAAATAATCCACTTTTTTTTTCTTTTCAAAAATCAAAAATAATTGAATGGCTCCCGCAACGCGCCTCGTTGCCCAGACAACGCGCTTTGTTGTGCCGGGCAGCGGTGATTTGCTGACGGGCGCGGTGTGCCACGGAGGCCGCTGGGCTTGGCGTGCGCACGAGTCACAAATGCACTGTGTCAATGTTCGTTCGGGCGCGACCGTCTGCGCGTATGCAGTCGACACGGCCGACACGTACATCACGGCGGTCGAGGAGGCCGTTGTGTACGGCGTGCCCATGCTTGCGATCGGCCTTGTCGAGGGCCGTGGCGGCCGTGTCGTGCTCTTCGACATCTCCTCGTCGCGCGTCGTCCTCTCCTGCTCCCTGCCCTACCGCGTGTCTGCCGTCATCCCCGTGCCCTGCGACCATCAGTACCATCGCGACGCCGCCCTGCGTCGCAGCCTAGGTGTCGCCGACGGCAACGACGACACCGTCTTTGCCGTCGCTGGCGAAAACGGTCGTTTGCTGCTCGTCGACCTGGCGTACGACTCGTCGCGTGCTGACTTTGTTCGCGCCACAGGCGTGCCCGCCCCTCGCGTCGCTGCCGAGACAGCCGACGCTACAGAATTTGACGCTGATGGTGTTCCAACCTCGCCTCGGCGTCGCGGGCGGCACCTGCGCAAGCGCGATCAACGCCTCTACTTTGAACTCAACGACGCCTGCTTCTCCTCACCCTCCAGCTCCACCTACCGCCACCCCATGGCCGACGGCTCGCCCGAACCTTTGTGTGTCGCGCGTGGTGCTGACGCCTGTGTCACCAGTATTGTTCACGTGCCCGAGGTGGCCCTTCTCTGTGTAGGCTTTCGCTTCGGCGGCTTCCTCGCCTACTCCATGCGCACCGGTCTACTCGCCCTATCGACCATGGGCAACGTTCCCGACTCGCCCATCACTTCCTTTGTCTTTGTCATGCCCCAAGACGACGTGCCCTTTGGTCATCTCTGGGTGTGCCAAGGTTGCGAGTCGTTGCCTGACGACGCCGCCAGCGTTCGCCATGACGACTCCAGCGCCTCCTCCTCCTCCTTTGCTCGCCTCTCATTGTACCAAATCGAATTTGAAGCAGAGCCCGTCGTCGCCTCTCTCGACGCTATGGACACAAGCACGACCGCTGACGGGCCGTCCTCTTTGTCGCGCATAGTCTACCTCGATGTCAAAAATGTCTTTGACAAAATGTCGCATCCTCTCATCTCCGGTCGTGACGCCGTGGCAAGTCGTGTCATTAGTGCCCGTGCGCTGGCCGACGCTCGCTCCGGCGAACCCAATCGCTGCTACTTTGTCTGGGAGAGTCTTCAACGCAACAACACCCTTGCAACTTCCATTGCCATCTTTGACACGGGTCGCTGGTATTCGGCGCGCCAGCATCCCATCGATCGTGGTTGTGGTACGTCGACCATATACATAATAATAATAATAGTGATAATAATAATAATAATAATAATTATAATAATAATAATAAGAATAATAATAATAATAATAATAATAATAATAATAATAATAATAATAATAATAATAATAAATTAATAGTATTAATTTAATATTGCTTTTCATTACTCTTTTATGGTAGGGTTCTTTGCGGAACACTCGTTGACGGAGCTGGATCCGCAGGGTGGACCGGTTCTTGACGTGTGGGTTGACACGAGCACCGTCCACGATTTTTCAAGTGACTTTGTTGGTGGCTGTGCTCACATCGACTCGCCCGCCGTCGACAATCCAAACTATTGGACCGACTCATTCACGTACGAGGTGCGCTTTTTGCTTAGCGAGGCTGCCGGAAGCGCTGTCCTCTACGGTCAGCAGGAGCAACAGTTGCATGATCTTGTTGCCCAAGGTCCCGCCGCCATGATTGATCCCTATGCCGCGTATGTGGCCGCACGTCGCACTGGCCTCATCCTTGCCACCGCAGACCTGCCTGCCGATGATCTCGCTGCTCACCGTGCCCGTCTGTTTGACGTTTGCTTTGAGCACAACCTTGTGGCGCTTATTTGCAAGTATATCACGCTGACTGTCGTCTCCGATGGTGTTGTTGGCGCCGCAACAACCCCCGCCACTGCCCTCACCTCTAGTGGCGTCAATGTGGACGCGCCCGTCTACGCAACCGACGCTCGTCCTGTCCTCGACTGGGCCTGGGACGTGTATGGCAATGTACGTGAGCGCATCGAAAGTGCACTCACGCTTTTGCGCTCCGGCAGTCACGCGTCTCCCTTTGACGCCTACTTGCGTCGCCGTACCCTTGCTTTGCTCGACGCCGCCTTCACTCGCCTTGGCTACCTCTACACCATTTTCCAGGCGTTTCTCTCGCGCGACTCTACCGAAGAAGGTTCGCGCGAACTCGAGCGTCGTCTGGACGACCTCTTGCGCGTCAGCCAGTATGTCGAAATGCTCACTTGGCTCGTCCATCACGAGTTCCTTCCCGAACAACTCTCCGTCGCTCTCGCTCTGCCCAACCAATTCAAATTCCCTGCCCCGTCCCTCGCCCTCAAGGTCCAGACACGACGAGAGGCGCGCGCTCGCGCCTACCAGCACGGCAACCACGATGACGACGACGACGATGACGACAAGGACAAGCAGTGCAGTGGCGTGCCGAAACCACAACGACTCCTGGTCGATCGCCTCGCACCCGGATCCAACATTCAATATCCACCCGAGTCTATCACAGAAATGCTCGAGATCTTTGCCATTGGTGCACCCGGCAAGGTTGCCGGCAAACGTCAGCTTGTCTACTACCTTCTACTTGACCTTGACGCGTCGCCCAACATGCTTCGCTCGTTTGCTCGCGCCTTCGCCATCTCTCCGGGCTTGGCACGTACCCTCCGTGGGTTTTGGTTGCTTGACTGCCACGACCCGCGCGCCACCCTAGACTTGTGCCATCCCTCAGCACAGTCTCGCGATCATTCCGAGACTGTACTGCGCGCCTTGGTCGACCTTGACGACGATCTCAAGACACTGGCAAGCGGCGCAAGTGCTGCACCGCCGGCGCCCTGTGCCCTCGCCTACTTCCGTGCTGCACGATCGTCGCTCACGACCGCCGCAGGCGGTGTCTCGGCCATGCGTGCTCTTATGGCGTGCGGTCTAGTCAGCGAAGCCTTTGAGTTTCAGCGCCACCACGCGCGCACTCTCGCCTCCATCGGCACCCACGATGCCGCCGGTGAACTTCTCCTTTTCCACCTCTTCCGAGGCTGTCAGCGTCACGGCCGCATGGCCGACATTTTGCAAATGCCACTCGACGCAACCGAAGAGGCGGCCTTTGTGCGCTTCTTCAAACAGCAAGGCTCGCCCGCCGCTCGCGAGCACCTGCTCATGTTCTACGTACAGCGTCGTCGCTGTGTCGAAGCTTCGCGTCTCAACGACGCTTTGCGCACCGAAAACGTCGCAGCCACGCCACACTCAACGGCAGCGCGCAACGCCATTGCGACCGCCTGTCGTTCCATGTTACCTGCTGTTCAGCGCGAACTCACCGCCGCCTCATTTGCACTGCCAGCGGCCGCCCCCTCGTCGTCCGCATCGCAGTCGTTTGTCGATCGCGTCCAGGCAGCTTCTTCATCATCGTCGCACGCGGGCGTCCACCGTCGTCCCCAACCGCTCTCCGTCACCCTGTTGCACGACAAGAGAACAGCGGTACCTCGCGGTGACGCACGCACCGCACTCATCCGGGCGGTCATGAGTCAGGTGGTGGACACGCGACAGGATTTGGAAGTTGCCTCGTCCACGGCGAAGACCTTAACCACGACGCCAGCCAAGGCGCGAAGTGATCGTGTGCTGACGGCATTTGGTCGTAGCGCAATGGACACGACCGGTGACGCAACGAGTACCGCGACAACGACCACGACGCCGCCGGAGCCCTTTTGCGGTCCACCCATGACACCCTCGCGCACCCCTCAACGCAGTGCTCGTAAAACAACCCTGTTGTTTCCCACCCCCAAACGACAGGCACTCGTCGCCACCGTCGCAACTGCCAACTCCACGTCGCCAATACCTCTTGGCACCACAACAACAACGACAACGCCGCATCAGCGACCGAAAACACCCTCACGTCCCAACACCGCCGCTGCTGCCTCGCCTTTGTTGCGCAGTGGTGCAGTTGCCTATGCACACTCGCCACCAATGCCAGCGTTGTCGTTGCTCTCCTCCTTTGATGTGTCTGAGCTGCCACAAACGCCCGTACGCACAGCGACTGCCTCGTCCACGACGACACTACGCACGCCGCAGTCGATTTTGAAAAAGGCCGTCAGCACAGTTCCCAACGCAACCACCAACCCCGTGCAGACTGGCGTCGAGGATGCGATGCAACGACAGCGACTCAAAACGCCCCCACGACGCACTCGCCTGCGCGGTCGACACGCCACGACGGTCCACGAGACAGCTGATGCACCAAAACGTGTCCAGTTCACCGGCGAGGCACCACCTGTCAATGCGACTCGCCCCGACGAACAGCTCATCGTGGCCGACGCCGGCGCTGGCTCCATCACCAGCACCATGGAGCAACTCATGGCGGCGCGACATCAGCAACAGGAGGCTAAGCAGCGCGAAGACGATGAGCGTGCTCGTCGCCTTGCACATGAACAAGAAGGCCAACGTGCAGAGCAGGCGGAGCGGGCGGCAGCCGACGCACAGGCTCTGGCGGCCGCGACCGAAGCCACCACACCCAATGTCGCAGTGAAGGAGCCCTCCAGCTCGACCGATGAGGGCCTCGCCGACGAGACAACCATGCTCGACGAGGCACCCGTGCCCACTCGACTTACCTTTACGCCCAAACGCAAGACGGAGAAGCGCGCCGTCTCTCCTCCGTCCCGACCTGTCACGCGTCTTGCTACCGGCACTCCCATGTATTTCAAAAAAAAAAAAAAACTAAACTAAACTAAAACTAAACAAAAATTCACGATTGTTTTACGTAGTCGCCCGGTTGTGCTGGACATTGGAGCGTCCACCACACCCTCTACACGTGCGAGCACACGAGCAGCGACCAAGAGCACCCCTGCAGCAGCCGAAGCCACGCCACTCTCTGTCAAGCTGCGTCCACGTCGCTCCACTCGTTCAGCCAAGTAAGGCCACAACGCAAGCAAACGATCAATCATTCATTTATTGAAATGGATTTTTGCAATGCAGAGATGAAGTAGAGACACGCGCTCTGCAGTCGGACAGCCCTCTCTCGTTTGCGTCTCCGCCGCGCTCCGCCACCGCTACCGCCACTCCCTCTGGTCTCTCCACCAGTGCTCGCAAGGTATAGACTTGCTCAATCTCCTTCTCTTTTCTGTCTATCAGTTTGTTTTTCTCTCTACACTTGTTTTTCTCTCTGTCACTTTTGTTTCTCTCTCTCTATCACTTTGTTTCTTTCTCCTCTCTCTCTATCGCTTTGTTTCTTTCTCCTCTCTCTCTCTGTCGCTTTGTTTCTTTCTCCTCTCTCTCTCTCTCTCTATCGCTTTGTTTCTTTCTCCTCTCCCTCTCTCTCTCCCTCTCTCTCTCCATCACTTTGTTCATCACTTTATCTCTTTCTCCCTCCTGTCTCTCTCCATCACTTTGTTCATCACTTTATCTCTTTCTCCCTCCTGTCTCTCTCCATCACTTTGTTCATCGCTTTGTTTCTTTTTCCCTTCTCTCTCTTTATTGCTTGTGTTATTCTCTCTGTCTCTACCACTTTGTTACTTTTTTCTCTCTTCTCTCTATCGTCCCTTTGTCTGATTTTTTTTATTCTGTAGCGTCACACAATGTCATTACGGAACAAAGGCCGCTGAAAAAGAGTGTGTGCGAAATGAAGAAAACAACAAACAAACATGCTTTATCATAAAAAAAAGCCTCTTTACTTTTTTTTGACTGGAGAGACAACATCGTCACGCACAAAGATGCCGTGCTTTGGAGGACAGGAGAAGTAGCGCTTGCCCTTGAGAACGCCATTGTTCTTGCCGACGGGAGACGGAAGGTGAACCCCCAGCCACTGGCCAGGGGCGTCGGGGAGCGCACCGACGTAGCGCACGACGCCCACTTCGCCCGTGCGCCGTACAACAACTGACTCACCAACATGTGGTGCGGGCTGCTCGCAGTCGTCGTTGGCATTGCATTGTTCGCTGCTGTTCGTCGTGGTGGGGTTGGTGGGTGTCCTTGTGCGCTTCTCGGGGCTCATGCTTCGTCGTGGAATGCGGCTTCCGTGCGTGTCGACTGGTGTGGACAGTCTCGGAGAGCAACCAGTCATTGATGATGGCACTGTAGATGTGCCGGTGGTGCTTGGACTGGCGGATCGTGTTGATGATGACGGCGAGGCGACGCGACGAGGAATGCCCGAGGTGAGAGTGGAGCGGCGCGGAGAGCGCAGTGTGGTGGTGACGCCCGATGTTGAAACGCTTGAGCTGCGTCGCGAGCTGCCGCCTGTCGCGCCCTCGACATCAACCGAGCTGCGACGACGACCCGAGCGTGGTGAGACAATCTTGGTGACAGTTCTTGGTGGAGTTGATGTTGCATGCGCACTGGCAGTGTCCACCTGCAGCTGGAGCGATTTTTTCGCTTTTGGTTGGGATGTTTTCGGTGGCGGCCTCTTCTTTGTATTTGTCGATGCCTGGACGAGCACTGCAATGGGGTTTGAAGGGTCCAACGTCGAGAAAGGCAGACTCTGTGCGGCCGTGTGTCCTTTGGTATTTGTTGCACTGACACTGAGTGGCACTGTCTCTACCAGCGTACGCACCGTCTCAATAGAGTCGCTCTCGACGGCCAGATGCAACGCAGTGGCTCCATCCCACATATGGCTGGGGACGCCACGACCTGCTGCGTCGCGGGCGCTCGTTGATTCGAGCAGCGCCTTCAGCGGACATGACGCGCCAAACATGGCTGCGAGATGGACAGGCGTGAGTCCGACGTGCGTACAGGGGCGCGCAGGATCGGCTCCTTGCTCGAGCAGCATGCGCACACACTTTTCGGCAGTGCTTGCGTGTTGGAAGCTGTCACAGAAGCGAACAATCAACGTCAAAACTGTGAAACAAAAACAAGCAAAAAAAGAAAATACTTTACGCGTCTGCGCCGGCTCGAACGGCAAAGTGAAGCAGTGTCATTCCCGAGATGGGATCGTGTGCATTCACATCAGGGTAGGCATGCAAAGCAGAAGTGATGAGAGGGTCGAGATGCTTGGCAACGAGCGTTGAATGAATGCGCAGCACTGCCCAACATTCGTGTGGTGACAGCGATTCAACGAGCGCGCTGCTCTCGTCTACGTCCTGCGTCCCATCAATAGCGTCAATGTAGGCATCGATTGACGCCCGTAACGGCGAGGGTTCCCACGATAGCATCGAGAAAAGTAAAAAAACAAACGGAGAAAGGTAAAGGAATAACTTCGCGAGTGATTATCAGTATTAATTTATAGTTTTAATTCAGTCTTTTTTTTGTGTAAGTCTCTGGTGAACCACTACTCCTGACTCCCTACGGAGTAGTGACCATATATTTATATATATCCCACGAGAGTGTATTCTGCTCTACAGACGACGCATTATGTCATCGGCCGACTCCTCATCGTTTGCCAAAGACCTTTGCATTGAGGTTGGGATCGCTCTCGTGTCCGCCTCATCGGTGGTGCCCGCCATCGCCATCGTGGACTCTGCCATCTTTTCGAATGCGAGTGGACGCGAGTCGCTGCTGTCCTCGCTGAAGCGTGGCGTGCTGCAGGCAGTGCGACACCCTCTGCAGTTTGCAGCGCTGCCGGCGACGCGCTGGATCATGCTGGTGTACGGCGGCACCTATGTGGTCGCCAACAGCATGGAGCTGATTGCTCTGCGTGCCCAAAGGCAGCGCGACGAAGCATTGTTGGCGAAATTTGTGGGCGCATCATTTGCCAACATTGTCCTTTCCGCACTGAAGGACAAGCGCTTCTCTGGACTCTTTGGCGTGGGCTCGCCTCGTCCGGTGCCTCCTGCCGCAGTTGCGCTCTACGGGGCACGCGATGCGGTGACTGTCGCTGCCAGTTTTGTGTTGCCCGCTCGGGTCGCTGAGAGCGCCGTCGATCGCCTGGGCATCACGCCGGGCGTGGCGGAGACTGCAAGCCAGCTTATCGTGCCCTGTGCCGCGCAGCTGGTCAACACGCCGTTGTACATCTTGGGTCTCTCACTGTACAACCAAGGCTCACAAGCGTCCCTCGCCGCACGCTGGCTCTACCTGAAACAGCTGTACACACCCACCGTACTCGCGCGCTGGGCCCGCATTCTTCCCGCTTTCGGTCTATGCGGTGTCATTAACACGTCGCTGCGCAAGCGCTACTCTTCCGTGTATCGCGTTGAAAGTGAGCCTCTCTGAACATGTAAAATGTATAAGTGACCCTGTCTACTTAAAAAGAGAGGAATAGGTGACGAGACACACTCTAAACTCTGATACGAATATTGGCAGCATAATGTATATTAGTATAGTTTGAGTAGCAAGGAAAATAGCGAGAAGTGCGAACTTTTTCATTTTTTTTGATCATGAGTTTAGTCCGTCGTGTTTCTGTCATTCCTTAAGCAATCAAATAATTAATAAAATTAATTAATATTATAATGACTTCAATGATCAATCTTTTTGTTTGTTCACCCACAAAACCATACAGGGTGGGATGATCTGATGATGTCAGTGATACTACATCGCGTTGCGCCCCGTGTGCTGGGCGTGCCTCCCATGCAGCGGCCCCGGCGGCTCTGCGGTCAGCCCCCATCGCCATCGCCATCCGCCCACCGCGCCGTCTCGTCTTCTGTGTCCTCTCCCTCAATCGGCGCTGCTCTCTCGCGCGCTGCGCTCCTCCTGCCCACCCAGGGTGTCATTGAGAAGTTCGTCCACCACAATCCCTTGCACAGTCTTGAGCACATGCCGTTTGATGAGGCGCTCAAACATTACTATGACGCCGAGTCGTTCACCTCACCCAGCCAACGCATGGGCACCGTCTTCAGCACGAATCCTCGGAAGCGGTGCGATCGGGCAGTCGTCGAGCTGAGCGCGGCCTTTCTGGACCGTGGTGCTGCGAAATGGACGCCACAGTTCCGCAAGCATGGTTTCCTCCATTTCTTCGCACTTCTCGAAGACCTGTCGGGTGAGAAATGGCGCCAGGGCTCCCGCGACGCTGCAGCGATGGTTCTCCGCGCCGCACCCAAGCACCGCTTCAACTCTGATCAATTGACGTCGCTGGCTCTGTCCATCGTCCAGTCCGACCTTGACTTCTTCGGCGTGGCGCCGTGCGATCACGAGCGAGCCCTCTTCTCTATCTTGGCCGAGTTGCGTGGCTGGTCCGGCATGTTCAACAGGATGGCCGCTCACCCAGACGAAGCGCCCTCCGGCGTACGCGTCCACCTGGCCGACTTCACCGCCGTCTACACTACATTCTTGCGCTCCTCCGCGACCGCTAAGGCTCAGCAGTACGGCTGGCAGCCGACCCAGATGCCCTTTCATCAATGGCTCGACACTATGCCGCCAGCGACGCCGCTTACGCATTCTGCCAGCGCAAGCGTGCAAGGCGACAGCTCCATTGCCTGTGATGATCAGAACGCAGCGCGACGCGAGGCGCTTGAAGCTCGCATGCAGCGCGCGATACGGCGTGCCATTGGGGAAACGCCTTACCAACCAGCTCCCTCGTCGCCTCGGCCACGCCTTCAGCTATTGGCATGCATCGATGACCGCGAGTGCTCGTTCAGGCGCAATCTCGAGATGGAGGATAAAGAGGGAATTCAGACGTATGGCGTCGCCGGATTCTTTGGCGTCCCCTTCCACTACACACCGATCGACGGGCCGGGCCGAGATCTGGCCCCCGAAGGAGCACCCATCTCCCTATCCGTGCCCGAACGGCTCGCTCGCGAGCAGCCGTCAGTGGAACTCGAACGCTACACGCATCGCGTCTGGTTGGAGGCGCGATTCAAGCTGGCGATTGAGAACGCCAGCTCGTCCGCGCTTGGCGGTCTGGCGCTCGCCTCGCTGGCCCCGCTCTCCCTCGCTCATTTGTGGCTCTCTTGCGTTGCTCCGGGTGCCAAGGACCGTCTGTACTCCTGGTTGAGTCGTCGCTTTGCACCAAAACCACCGACAGAGCTTGCATTGGGCGACGAACGCGATCTCGCATCGCGTCTGGCGAAAATGTTCAACAACATTGGTCTGCACCAGTTTTCGCCGCTGGTTGTTGTGTTAGGACACGAAGCGTCCACTGTAAACAACCCATACGACTCGGCGTACCAATGCGGTGCGTGCTCTGGCAACTCCGGCGGTCCCAATGCCCGTCTCGTGTGCACAGCTGCAAACAACTCTCGTGTGCGCCAATACCTCCTCGAAGATCATCAAATTGCGGTCCCGTCCGACTCCTACTTCATCAGCGGTACCCACAACACTACGTCCGACCAAGTTCACTACTTTGAGGAGCCCCTTGTTCCCGAGTCGCACGCGGCACTCTTTGCGACGACTAAAGAGCAAATATCAAGAGCTATCGGACGAAATGCCTACGAGCGCTGTACCAGATTTTTTCGCCGACCCGTGGCGAACGAGAAGGAAGCGGTACAATACGTGCGAAATCGCTCTCTAGATCCTGGAGAGGTGCGACCCGAGTTGAACCACGCGTCCAACGCGCTGGTTGTCGTGGGCCGTCGCGAGCTGACCAAGCAAGCTCATCTTGACCGTCGAGCCTTCTTGCCGTCGTACGATCCGTTTGGCGACAACGCCTCGGGCAATAATCTTGAGAACGTACTGGGACCGGCGTTGGCTGTGTGCTCTGGTATCAACCTCGAGTACCTCATGTCGACCATTTCTGTCGACAGTTTTGGGGCGGGCACCAAGGCACCTCTAAACGTCGTTGCCAACATTGGTGTGCAGCAAGGCGCCGCAGGTGATCTTCGTGCCGGGCTACCCTCGCAGATGACGGAGATGCACACGCCTTTGCGCGCCCTTTTTGTGATTGATGCGCCAGTGGACCGCGTGCGTGCCGTTCTGCAGCGCCGCCGTGATCTGCACCAGCTTGTCTTCAACCAGTGGGTTCTCTGCACTGTTCGCGACCCTATCACCGGCCGCTTCTATTCGGTCGACGGGCATGACTTTGCACTCTCATCTCCTCCGAGTCTTGGAATTGGGGTATCGTCAATCGATGGCAGTAACATCAACTCTGCGATTGCCGACGACTCAAGCATGTTCACCTACCAGCGCCAAATTGAGCATGCGTCGCAAGTTGCTCGCTCCGAGGACGCCATCTACCGTGCTGGCGTCGTCGGCATCCTTGCTGCGTGTGCTGCGCCCCTTGCCTATCATTCCCAGGGTGCCTTGTTGTCCTTTCCTGCGTCCATGGCGGTGCTCAGCGCTGGCCTCATTTCGCTGCCTGTCCTCTCATTTTCTCATCGTTACCTCCACGGCGAGCACATGTACGGGCGTTTTGTGGCTCTTTCCGCCGCGATGGTGTTAAGTTTCAACTTGATATCGCTCGCGCCAGATCTACACCACGCGCTCGCTGGTTGGAGTCTTTTTGGGTTTTCGTCAACATTTCTTATTGGCGCGTACAACGAGCGCTCTTCCGTTCGCGACAACGCGATTTTTGCCTTTTCCGTCTACCGCGTTTCCGACTGTGCTCTTCTGGCAGCAGCAGCACTTGCTGCCGAAACTAGTTCATTGGAGGCGTCTCAGGGCGCGGCCGCTTGCGTTCTGCTGGCTGCGGCCCTCAAATCGTCTCAGATCCCGCCCCTCCTGACTGGTCTTTTCGCACGGTCCATGGAGGGCGCAACACCGACAAGCGCACTGGGTTACGCCGGCCTGTCCGCACACGTAGGCGTGGTGCTCCTTGCCAGCACCATGCCCCTCTGGTTCCAATTTGACTGGGCTCGCTATGCCCTTGGCGCGTCCGGTCTCTACACCGCTGTGTTTGGCACCATCATCGCGAAAACTCGCCCCGACCGCAAGGGCGCTCTTGCGTACTCGACAGCGGCCACCATTGGTCTCATCAACTGCGTGCTTGCCATGGGCGAACCCTCCCTTGCGCTATACCTGTCGCTTGGCCACACTGCGTTCCGCGTATCGCAAGTACTACACACAAACGACTTCATCACTCAAGTTCGCTCCCTGCGCGCTGGACTTGGCCGTGCGCCATGGAATTCGCAGGTTCCCGACGTACTCTATCGTCTCAGTTGGCGCCTGCGTCGCTTTGACACCGACTGGCTCTTTCTTAACTACATTGATCGTATTGTTCGTCGGCTGCCTGCCCCCACTCGCCCGCTGAGCAAGCCCGAACAGAGGGCTTGGACTGCCTCTGCCGTTGTGTTGGCCGGTGCCCCCTTCACACCCGTTTCGTACTTTTTCGAACACTCTATTGCAGATATGTTTGTGGCACAGCCTGCCCTCTCTGTTGCTCTCATGACGACACAAGCTGCCTTCTCCGTCGTGGTCGTACGCTATCTTCTTCTCCGCATCTTGCGTCAAAATCGAAAGCAACAATAACATAAAGCATGGCAATCCATTCACTCTCGAATTTGATCTAAGCGCCAGTCAGAACCATAAAAGCAAAAAATATTCCCAGAGTCTTATTTTTTCGTACCCGCTCGTGATGTTGAATGATTCTAGTACTAATTTTTTTTTTCAATTAATCGTATTCATTAAAAAGAACTCTTCTGCATTAGCTACGATTTGATACTAGAACAGCACTGGAAGCTCCTGCACGGCGTCTCACCGCAGGGCGGATTCGACAAACAGGTGTTTTCGTGGCAGCTCAGATTGCGGGTACAATCGGACTTGGGATCACAGGGAATCAGAATGCGCGCACTGCGGCATGTTTTGCTGAGCGCCTCAACGGTGTCGATCGCAACATCTGCAAAGTGCTCCAAGTCGATCTCCATTGCGGACGTTTTGCGGTACTGCTCGTTGAGCTGTTGGATGACCCACACGTCGGCCACAAAGCGCTGATCGCAGGCGACGGGCTTCAGCGTCGTGTCCGGGATCATGTTGATGACCACCTCCGACTCGTGCTGGTTGCCAAAGTGGACGTCGTAGTCGGCGCCAAGCTCGAGGATTTTCTCTCTGCCTGACTGGCCGGTGTAGCCCGGCTTCTTCACGTAGTCGCGCCCCATGATGGCGCGAAAGTGGTTGCGGGACCAGAGGCGGAAGAAACCGCAGCCCATGACGTCGCGGTTGGTATCGCCATGCACGGACGGGTGGTAGCCCAGTTGCTTCACTTCGTCGCAGATGGCGTCGATGTCGCCGATGCTCGTTCGCTGCGTCATCGCTGCAATGCCGTAGACGCCGCCCAGCAGCTTGGGGCCCGCCTGCTTCGACGACAGTTCCGATTCGCGCCCATCCGCACACTTGAGCAGATCGCCACGCTTCGTCTTGATCAGGTCCGGGATGCTTCCTTGCGTGCCGCACACAACCACACCGCCCCAACCCCGATGCAGAAACTTTGCCAGAACTGCTTTGGCGGTTTCTGCCACTCGCATCGACATGTTGGATCGGTGGATGACAAAAAAAAAAAAAAAAAAAAAAAAAAAAAAAAAAAAACCGTCAGGCAAGATTGAGACAAACACACATACTGAGAGCATAGGGACGGGGAAGAAGACACGACAAAGACAGCGTGGCAAAAAGACGAGAGCAAGGGCTGCCGGGTAGGGGTTGATGGGAGAGAGAAGAGAGCGAGAGAGCAAACGTGAAAAACGTTTTCGAACGTGAACGCAAATTTGGATGAGACGAGCACTTTTGAAATGGAAACGCAGGTGCGCCAAGCGTCTCACAGGAAAGGGGATCATATACGAGAGGAGTGGGGAGCAAGAAGGGCCCAGTGGGAGGGAGACAAGAGAGCAAGGAAGGCAAAAAAGGAACGGGTGTCGAGAACGAAGTCGAAAAACGCCCAGTTCACAGCGAGAGAGGATCGTCCAGCACGATCGAGTCGCGGAGAAGCAGCAAACGAAGGGGAACGTACCTCCTTGGGTCGGCCTGGCGGGCGTTCCGAAAGCGCCTGCAGCGGGAGCGCCAAATCCACCACTGGTGCCTAGAGGGAGAGACGCGGGGAGGGGAGGAGAGCAATGCAATGGTTAGAGCTTATTGGACAAGATCATAGCGCGTACGATTGAACATAGAAAAACAAAAAAGTGATGAGTGAAATTACGAGTAGTGAGTTGAAAATCTTTTTTTTAAAAAATTCGATC
>CALSCP010000313.1:49629-59922 GCA_943704425.1 Ministeria vibrans ATCC 50519 | reverse complement strand
AGTCAAATTTGGGTACTTGGATGATCCGTAAGTATTGTTACGTACTCGGTTCGACCCAAAGAATTTCATTTTATCAATTTTGATAAAGAGCACAAAGAAACCATATGATTTCGGTTCCTTCACTGGGCTGCGGCGCCGCATAGGCGCATAGAAGGCTCAGCGACTTACAGGCGCCCCATATCACATTATCATTCATTTTTTTTTCTCTCATTATTATTATTATTATTGTTATTATAATTATATAAATGGGTTGTATTCTTCTTCTTCTTAATTATTATCCTGTCATGATTTTTTTTTGTTTTGTTTCCTGTGCGGTAGTGACTGTGCTTGCGATTTTCCACGACTTGCACGCGGACGTGGACTTGTATGCGCTGGTGTTTGGTGAGTCGATTCTGAACGACGCAGTGGCCATTGTGCTGTACCGGTCTGTGTTGCTCTTCAAGCCGGGTCTAGACAATGACCCGTCGGCCGGAAGCATTCTCAAGTAAGGTTCCCGAAAAGAAAAGAAAAAGAAAATCCCATCTCATGCTTGAGATTAGGGCTGTGTCGGTGTTTGTGGCGGTATTTGTGGGGTCGCTGTGTGTTGGTGTAGTCGTGGGCATGGTCTGTGCTCTCGTGCTCAAACACTCGACGCTGCGCGAATACCCTCAGCTCGAGGCCGGCATGTTTGTGTGCTTCTCCTACGCGTCCTATCTGCTTGCCGAGAGTGTGGGTCTTTCAGGCATTGTCGCTGTGCTCTTCTGTGGCATGACTCAGGCCCACTACACATTTTACAATCTGAGCGATCCCTCCAAGAAACTCACCAAGGATCTTTTTGGCCTGCTCAACTTTCTGGCTGAAAACTTCATTTTTGTCTACCTTGGTCTGTCGCTCTTCACCTTCCAGAACCACCAGTGGAACTTTGGATTCATCGGTAGACTAAAAATAATAATAATAATAATTATTATTATTATTATTATTATAATAATTATAATTAATTTTATTATTATTATGAGTATTACTATCTCAAAATTAATTTTACCTTTTTTTTGTGGGTGTTTCAAACAGCTGTTGCGATTGTAGCAATGACCATTTCACGGGCAGTTCACGTGCTGCCCCTTACATGGGTCATCAACCGCTTCCGCAAACCTTCCTTCCGCATTTCACCTGCGTTCCAGGCAATGCTCATGTGGTCGGGTAAGTCAACAGAGAGAGAGAGAGAGAGAGAGTGTGTGTGTGTGTGTGTGTGTGTTGTGTGACAGTGTGAAAAAGATCGGACATTGATTGTCAATTTTATTCTCATTATTCGTGTTTAGGTCTTCGTGGGGCTATTGCGTTCTCATTGGCCATGTCAAACACATCGGACTTTCCGCATCAGCTGGTTTTGTCGACGACACTGGCTATTATCATCTTCACAGTGCTCCTCTTTGGCGGAATGACGTCGCTGGTGATGGAGAAGTTGCACATCAAGGTATGACTATGGTTGTTTTGTCACGTCATTGCTCCTAACACTCCCTTGTCATGGCTGCCGCGTGCAGGTGGGCGTCCACGACGATGGAGACCACCAGTACGAGTTTGATGACCTCGAGAGGCGCGATCGCAACATGCAGAAGCTGTCGCAGACACTGGAGCAGGAAACCAAAGTGGGCAAACAGTGGCTCATGCTCGACAACAAGTACCTCAAGCCCTTCTTCAGGCTCAACACGGTGCAGGACGAGTCGTGTTGGAGGTCGTGGAAGATGCGACACCAGAGGGCTGTCGACGAGACTCACGTCATGGCAAATGAGCTCCTCAGCGCACGGTAAGAACGAAAGAGACTGAGAAAAGAAATGCACTGCCGCTGATCGAGACAAACGGAACTAATTGAGAGTGGACTGTGAACCGTTGGGTGTCTTATTCAAATGCGATGTGTAGGGACGATGAGGACGACGAGGTGAGCATGGTCTCGGGCACGCTTCATCTCGAAGAGAGACAATGAACTGTATCCCTTTTTTTTCATTCCATTTCTCCTTATTACAACCAATCCTATTTCACAATTTTCTTTTCACAATTCTTTTCACCCTCTGGTAGAACCGCGATAACTATTAACGAACAGCAGTGAACAGTACGATACACTGCAGTTGATATGAGAAAAAAAAGAATCAATATGAAAATATTATGTTGAAGAGTAGAGATTGTACTATTGTCAAAACAGGATTATATACAACACAAAAAGTAGTGCAACTTCCTCGATAGACTTCTAGACGAGAATGTTCCTAAAAAATGATTTTTTTTTCACATATTGCTCTTCATTGAGAGTTGAGATTAATTATTCATATTTTTTGGGTCTATTTTCGTGCAAAAGTTTATTGTTACAGAGACACTAAACTCTTATTACAAAGGTCTTCAAAGATCTCATCGCATGTGTCCTTGTCGGGGATGATGTGGGTGCGGGCATGGAGGATGTACAGGTACCTGTTCTTCTTGTCCAAGATTCGGTTCGGGTGGTCGCGAGCAGTGATGTAGTATGGCGATTTGTGGGCGATTTGCGGTTGTTGAGGGTGAGCATCAGATCTTCGTTGAAAATTTGAAATAATGATTAATTTAATTTGTTGATATTGCTTGTTACTAATGGGTGCCAGTCGAAGAGTGAGCAAAGACGTGACTTCGGACGGAGATGCGAGCGCAAGCGAAGCCGAACGGGTAACTCAAAAACAAGACTGAACTTTTTTCTCTTTCGCCCTCTCTCCCTCTGCTTCCATCGCGAATATCCGCACCTATCCCCGCGCATTTCAATACCCGTGTGTTGTATGACATGGCGACGTGCGCAGGCACGCACAACATATGTATATATTTTTGTATAACTCTCTCTTTCTCTCACTCTAAAAAAAATAACTGCTTGCGTCAACAACCGACTTTTTGCCATTCTCATCGACATCTCGCGCGTCAGGACCCCGATCCGCCCGTCGTCGTGGTGAAGAAGCGCAACTGGCGTGACTGGTAAGCAAACAACGGGTGGTATCTTGCTGCGAAAGGGATCAAAATGCACTCGGTCGAACGGAGCCGATGGCGTGTCCGAGAAAAACTCACTCCACTCCCCATCCCACTCGCCTCTCGTCTCTCGCAGGTGCATTCGAGGCTTCTTCACCATTATCATGATTGGTGGGTTTGCCGGTGTCATCTGGCTTGGCCCTCCCGCTCTGATGTGTCTCGTAAGAGTCACAGCCGCATTCACAATATCGCACAACTCATGCAAACTACTGTGCACCCTCAGATCCTCTTTGTGCAAATGATGTGCTTTAAAGAGATCATTTCCATTGGACACGTCATTTCCAAGGAAAAGAAGCTCCCCTGGTTCCGAACGCTCAATTGGTGAGCAGCCAGGTCACATAAGCCAAGCAACACTCATATTCTGTTCATCTGCTTGTTAGGTACTTTTTGTTTGCTTCCAACTACTACTTTTACGGCCACACAGTCCTCGAGCTGTTTGTGCTGCCGTCATTCCCGCGCAGTAACATTCTACAGGAGGCCATTTCCAAGCACAAATTTGTCTCCTTCATCTTCTACATGACGGGCTTTGTTCTGTTTGTGCTCTCCCTCAAAAAGGGTCACTACAAGTTCCAATTTGGTAATAGTCTTTTTTAATTGTCGCCTCCCCTCTCTCACACACACGTTTGTTTCTCTCACTTTTTTCTATCGCTTTGTTTCTATCACTTCATCACTTTGTTTCTATCATTTTGTTTCTTTCACTTTGTCTCTTTCTCTTTGTCTTTATCACTTTGTCTATTTCTCTTTGTTTTTTCTCTCTATTGCTTGGTGTTTTCCTAGACTATTTTCATCCTAATATTCTCGTTTAAAATTTTATTGCACCTCTCAAACTGCGTTTTTCAGGTCAATTTGCATGGACACACATCACTCTAATGATCATTGTGACCCAGTCGCAGTTTGTCGTGTACAACATCTTCCAGGGTTTCATCTGGTACGTGTCCCAGTCTCTTTCGTTGATCTCTCTGATCCGCTCTCCTCCTTCCACATCAGGTTTCTTCTGCCCGTCTCGTTTGTCATCTGCAACGACATTATGGCGTACATGTTTGGCTTCTTCTTTGGACGCACACGTCTCATCCAGCTGTCTCCGAAGAAGACCTGGGAGGGCTTCATTGGCGCATTCTTTTCCACCGTCGCATTTGCTTTCTTCGTACGCTCGCGACCCGTGCCGCTCTTTCTCTCTTATATTATTTCCTTCTCTCTCTAGCTGTCCAAATGGCTGTCGCAGTTCCCTTACTTCACCTGCCCTATCACCGATGTCGTGGCCTCTGCAACCCCCATGTCTTGCTCACCCAGCCTCCTCTACCAGCCCGCCAACTTTGTGGTCCCCGAACCCATCTCGGACGTTCTCTTTCTCGTACGACCTTATAGTACTTATTTCTAAGACATTAATTATTTTGTTGTTATTTCCTTTTCTTTCTCCAATTTATCTTTTCTCTCTCTCACTCTGTTTCTCTCTGTGTGCCTCTCTCTCTATCACTTTGTTTCTTTCTCCTTTCCCTCTCTCTCTATCACTTTGTTTCTTTCTCCGTTCCCTCTCTCTATCACTTTGTTTCTTTCTCCTTTCCCTCTCTCTCTATCACTTTGTTTCTTTCTCCTTTCCCTCTCTCTCTATCACTTTGTTTCTTTCTCCTTTCCCTCTCTCTGTATCACTTTGTTTCTTTCTCCTTTCCCTCTCTCTATCACTTTGTTTCTTTCTCCTTTCCCTCTCTCTCTCTATCACTTTGTTTCTTTCTCCTTTCCCTCTCTCTATCGCTTTGTTTCTTTCTGCTTTCCCTCTCTCTCTCTCTCCTTCCCCCTCTCTTTCTCTATCATTTGGTTTCTTTCCCTTTCTCTCTCTATCACTTTGTTTCTTTCTCCTTTCCCTCTATCTCTCTCTCTCTCTCTCTCTCTCTCTCTCTCTTCCTTCTTTCTCTCTCGCTTTGTTTCTTTCTCTCCCACTATTTTAGATGGGCTTTGACATGCGCACAGTCACTATGCTCCCCATCCAGCTCCACTCGCTCGTCTTGGCCGTTTTTGCCTCCATCATTGCTCCATTTGGCGGCTTCTTCGCGTCGGGTTTCAAACGTGCCTTCAAAATCAAAGTACGTTCATTTTCCCCACTCATTCACACACACACACACACTCATATGCCCATGTAGGACTTTGGCGACACCATCCCGGGCCACGGTGGACTGACCGACCGCTTCGACTGCCAGTACCTTATGGCGACCTTTGCTTTTGTCTACCACTCCACCTTTGTGGCGAGCAGTGCCGCTACTGTCGCCAGTATCACTGCCATCTTCCGCTCCCTCTCGGAACAGGACCAGGTACTCTTTTTTGTTGCCTCCTTCATCTCCCACTCACTCCTCGCTCCCCCAGATTGTGGCCTTCGAAAAGATTAATGACATTTTCGTGTCAAAGGGGCTTGCTGCGTAATTTTATTATTATTTTTCCTCATTCTCCATCTCTCTTTTTTTTTTTCTCTACATCTCCCTGACTGTCGCTTCAAAAAAAATACAGCAACATCACACTTTTTTTTATTAATTTTTACTGATTGATGTACAGCTACTCAATCACCGCCAACGCACGCCCCTTCCCATCCACAGCCGCCACAGCCGCCTCTAACAGCCCTGTGGTGCGTCCCCGCACATCCGCCAAGTGCCCTTCCGCTCTTCCTCGCTCCTCCTCCCACACACCCACTGACTCTCTCTTCTCCCTCTCATACACAACGACGGTGCGCCGCTGCTCCTCCAGCTCTCGCCCCACCATCTCCACCACACTTCCCAATGGCCCTCTTCCCACAATGCTCCTCCTCTCGCTTACCCCTCCCCCTTTATTCTGCTCCACTCCTCTTCCCTCATCTAATTCTCGAATTGCCGCACTCACTCCATATTGTGCTACCAAAAATCCCAATCAATCCATCAGTCAACAGACTTCACGTTTTTGCCCTTGACGTACCGCGTTCGATTTGCATGCAAACGGCACGCTCCGCCTCGCTCAGCCGTGCCCATACGGCCTGCATTGTGTGCTCTGTTCCTTTCAAGCGACGCTGAACCTGTACGATAAAACTTGAAAAATGACTCAATCATTATGATGCTGATTGCCTTGGACCACTGTTGGTCGATGCCGACGTGCACTTGTCGTCGCGCCTTCATTTCTGTCTTGATCAGTCTCTCCGCAGTGGTCACTTCATCAATCCTACGCAAAAAGGGGGCATTCAGCGAGCACACATAGGTTTTCGCCGACTTACACTCGCTCAATGGGCCAGTGTGGCTTCACCAAACACTCACACTGCCGACGCTCCTCCTCCGCCTCCTCCTTCTGAACTTCTGCAACCGCACGTGCCATCCACTGCAAAAAGAGCCCCTCGTGCACTCGCATCTGCTCACACACTACCAACAGTGCCGACGCCTCCCCGAGTGCCTGTGCAGTGCGGTTCATCGCACTCCTGTGTCGACACAGATACACCTCCTGTGCCGTCATGTGACTATGTCTCCCCAGTGTCGGCGACGTCGTGCCTCGAGTTCCCTGTCACAGATACAGGGTTCACACACAAAAACAAAAACCTGAAATGTTTAAAACGTCACACGCTTACCTGATGAAGTCGCTCGAGTAAGCGTAAACGATGTGCTTGTGCATGTTTCAACATTCGAAGAGCAATCATTATGCGACGTCGTGATACACTCACAGCATCCAAAGCACTGTCTAGGTTGTCGCCAGGGTCGCTGGATAGCTCTCGTGTCCCGCTCATCTCCTCCTCCTCCTCGACGGGCAGGCCTACTGCGTCCGCAAACGGAGGCAAACGCGACTCATACCGTGTCGCAATCTCGCGCGCAAGAACTCCAGCAAAGTCTACTTTGGTCATACACCAGACAAGCACCACAAGGAGTCGTCTGTGACACATAAAGAAAAAGCTTGAGGCGCACTAAAATATTTGTAGTAGGACAATTTTGCTAACCGACTGCCACACCGGCGGCTACACGCTTCTCTCCCGTCGTCGTCGTCAATGCACACATGACCAAAAGGACAACCGAGCACGCCGAGGCGCCATTGGACATACGAAGAGACGCATGTCGCAGAACGCGCCGCTTGAGCGTCGCGCCGTCCCTCTTGCCACAACAACCATCCAAACAGCACTTCAATCATGGACTCACGAGCACGCTCTTCGTTGCGCCACGCCCTCCCAAGTGGCACAGTACGAATGCCAGTCACCTGCGCCAGTGCACGACCATACGCATCGAGTGCTTCCTTCATGGAGAAGTAAAAAAAACTTAAAAAAGTAAGATACTTTACTACTGACAAGTTCGACCTAAACCCTTTCTCTTACAATACACCATTATTCATTAACCATTTCATTTTGCGAATATGGACCGTCTCCCTGCGGAGGGCCGTCAGCAGTATTTGGCTCTCGTTGGCGAGTTCAACGATGGTGCGCCACATCCAAAGCAGATCCGCTCCGACGACCTCGTCGCAGCGATCGGCCCCTCCCCCTGCCCTCCTACCGCCCCCAACCCCATCCCCATCCCTCTCGACGCCCTCTTCCAGTCGCGATGCTCCTTTTTCGTTGATTTGTCTCGCGCCCCCTTCTTTTTGACGTGATGACGTTGTCGCCTGTGACGCTCCTTCGAGCACACGCCGCTGCCCGTCCCTTCGATCACTCTGCTGACCCTCCCCATGCTCTCTCTCTTCCACCCTCCCTCTCTCTTTCCAGGCGACATCACCGAGAAGGGTCTTGAAAAGCGAGTTCGTCAGCTTTTCCTTGATTACAGTAAGCCAACGCGCCTTGTCTTCGCCGATCGTTGCTTCCTCTCTCGCCCCTGCACCTCCTCCTCCTCCTCCCCGCATCGCACACATGCACACACATGTGAACCTACACGTAGCCACTCGCTCTTCCCTTAAAACACCCAATTTTGCGCTCTTTCTGGTTTCAAACTGTCTCCGTGTTTGTTTTTTTTTTTTTTTTTTTTTTTTTTTTTTTTTTTTTTTTTTTTGGTTTTTTTTTTTTCTCTATTTTTTGTTGTTGTTATTGTCCTTCTCTGAGTCTTTTGCCTCTTTTTGCCTGCACGTAGAACTGGAACCGCCGTCCATGCCGGCATCGCGGTCGCTTGGCAGTGCGATTGACAAGATGTACAAGAGCAAGAGCTTCAAGCGCATCGACCCGGAGCAGCGTCTGGACGACGACGACGACGACGACACAGCCATTCTGGACACGGGCGACGACGCGCTTGGCGGCCTGCCCTCGTCCAAGGCCCGCGAGCAAGCGTCCCGTCAGTCATCCGCCCAGCCGACGAGCGCCTCCGCCATGAGCAGCTTTCCGGGTGTCATGTCGGCGCGCACCGACAAGGCCGCTGCCCTCTCCATCACCGTGCCCAAGAGCCCCAAAGCGTTGGGTGCAATCGTGTCGCCAAAGGCACGCCGCGCGAGCGTCCAAACAACTTCAAGCACCACCGACATGCCGTCGCCACTCATCTCGCCACGGCGCACCAGTCACCAGGTCGGCCCGTCGAGTCCGCGTCACGAGAGCGCTGACGCAACTGCCACATTGACACTCCACCACCAAGAGCCCGCCTCGCGTCAGCTCAGCGGTCAGGCCAGTCCCATTGGTCCGCGACAGCCACTGCGCGCTCCCAACAGCTCCGCCATCAGCAAGGGTACCATTGCTCGTCGTGAGACCGTTTTGCCGTCCGCCATGGGCTTGTCCGATGCTAGTGCGCCCGCACCCGGCTCGGGCGTCGTCACGGCGCGTCTCAAGGCACTCATGGAGTCCATTCGCACTAGCTCGGCGCCCAAGAAGAAATTCTTTCAATCGGCCAATCATGAGGAGGCCGCAAAAAAGGTTCAACGCACCCCTGGCGGTCCCGAGCCCACCGGCCAAATGCTCCTGCCTGTGACTGGCGCGTCCGTGAAGCGTGCCGACGATCCCTTGCGTGTGCGCGACCTTGGTAAAGTCACCAACATCGCCAAGGTGCTCGAGTGGCGTGCTAGGATCAGTCCCAAGGCTACGGCCCTCGTCTCAATCGACTCCAAGGGCAAGGAGACCAAAGTCATCTCGTATGCAGCGCTCAGGGACGCCGCCAAAGCCGTCGCTCACGCACTCCTCCACAAGTTTGGCTGTGATATTCGCCAACGCGTTGCCCTCATCTACGAAGACTGCGAATTTGTCGAGTTTGTCGCCGCGCTCTTTGGCTGCTTCTACGCCGGTGTCATTCCTGTGCCGGTACGACCCCCTCACCAAGTGTCAAGCGAGGACGAAATCACCAAATCGGGTGTGCTCCTCAGTGCCTGCGGTGTCAGTGTTGCCCTGTCGACGCCGTCGTGTCGCGCGCACCTTGCTAAGGACGACAAGAGTACGTCGCACTGGCCCAAATGTGAGTGGCACAACACCACGTCGCTGGGCAAGCCTTCAAAGCACAACCCAGTCGAAGCAGTCGTGTGCGGCGCGGAGACACCAGCGTACATCGAGCCGTCGACTAATACCGCGGGCGATGTCAAGGCTGTTGTTCACTCGCACATGTCCATCGTCGCACACTCGGCCAACATCTCCGACGCCTTCTACTTTCACAGCAACCGCACAGTCTTGTCGTTGCTCAACTTCCGAATGAGCGTCGGCATGACCCACACCGTGCTTGGTGCCGTCTTCAGTGGCATGCGCACTATCAAAATTCCTTATAACGCCTACCACGACAACGAAACACTCGTTCTCAATGCCATCTCCAAATACAAGCCCGAGTACCTCTACGCCGATTATAGCCAGCTGCGTGCCTGCACTACCAAGGCCGTCGTGAACACCAAGAAGCACCACTTCACCACTTTGCGCTTTGTTCTTGTCAACGAGTGCAAGACGGCTGCCGACGTCCATCGTGCTTTCTGCGCCAAACTCAGCCTGTCCGACACCATCGTGCGTCCCGTCTTCTACTCGCCCGAGACCAAGACAGTCGGCGGCCCAGGCAACACGACGGCTCCCCTCGACATGCACGTCGACCTCAACAGTCTTTCCTACGAAGTATGTCGTATCGTCAAGAGCGGCACCGCCGGCTCCATTTGTTTGCGCGACTCTGGCGCTGTCCTGCCACGCTCTATGGTGTGCGTTGTGGCCCACGGCGAAGTCCCCAACCTCTGCAAGACGGACGAAATCGGCGAAATTTGTGTCACGGGCCCCGCTTGTGGCTCCATTTATCTCGGTCTCGCCGGCATCACTGCCAGGGTATGTTCTTCCTAAGTGTGTCCGCTTTTCAATTTTCAGCAGCGGGGGGGCCAACTGGCGACGATCGCTATCAAGCTGGCGCTGGCGTTCATCCAGCTGGCGAC
>CALSCP010000313.1:28844-45925 GCA_943704425.1 Ministeria vibrans ATCC 50519 | reverse complement strand
CAAAGTGAGAGAGACAAAGTGATAGAGACAAAGTGAGAGAGACAAAGTGATAGAGACAAAGTGAGAGACAAAGTAATAGAGGCAAAATGAAAGAAAGAAAACCCCCTAACAAAAGAAGGGTGAAGCAAACATCTTGGGTGATAAAGAAAGAGAAAACGATTGAAGCACCTTTGACGTCCTGCGCAACAAGCTCCTTCTGGTAGAGCAACGACCATTTGCAGTCAGTCGCATTCTTCCACTCCCATACGCCCCCGGCGCCCGTCTCACTGATCGAAAAGGGCTTTGTGGGGAAGTGCACACGTGACCAGTCGCAATATTTCTTCCACGATCCAATCACATCACTTAGCGGCATTTGCTTATACCATCTACACGCATATTTGCATTATTAAGATAATTGTATCTGTTTCACACATTAAGAGCACACATACACACAGACAATTACACTTTATTGTAGGTTTCTTACCCTGGATAGTCATTAAATGAGATCATATCCGCCAGGTCAAGACACTTGTCCTGATCCTTCTTGTTGGACGCCCAGGTGACCATACGCTGGGAGCCCTCGCGCGCACGGATGATCGACGCAGACACGTTGTAACCAGGGCACGCCTGACAAATGAACAGAAAAAACAAACAGAAAAAAATGACGAACCAGATCCCCTCTAACAATCCCTTTGTTGTTTTTTTTTCCTTTCTTTCTCCCTCCTTTTTTTTCTTTCTCTCTCTCGCTTCTTGTGGGATACCTTTGGGTCGTCGCTTTCGCCTTCGTTGTTGAAAGCGTGAAAGATGACAGAGGGGTGGTTGAAGCTGGCATCGATCATCTCATTGACAGCCTGCGATTGGTACTTGAGGAAGTAGGGGTCGGTGAGGTGATGCACCTTGACGCCCGGTCCAAGTGTCTCCTCCCACACGGCAATGCCCACTTCGTCGCAGAGGTCGAGGAAGCGCTGGTCCTGTGGGTAGTGTGCGCCACGGACATAGTTGACGTTGAGCTCAAGGAGCAGCGCGACGTCCTGCTGTACCTGCTCGAGGGTAAGTGCCGAGCCGGTCGCCGGCCACATAGTGTGTCGATTGACGCCGTGCAGTTTCACACGCTCGCCGTTGATTGTAAGTCGACCATCCGATGCAACGCCCAGCGAACGAATGCCAAAGCGGATGTCAATGGCATCCACAAGCGACGGTTGTTCACCTTGGAAAAGGTACACTCCCAAAGTGTGCAAGTGGGGTGCGCCCACGTTCCACAACTGACCATTGGGCACAACAAGGTTGCGAATAAAAACACTGGTGCCGTCGCTAGACACGTCGTACGTTTTCGTGGACGTGGGCACAACACCTTCAGCATCAAATGTCAGACCAACGGTGACGCGTGTCACGCCAGCCGTGTTGCCTGCAAGCACAACGCGCACGTCAATCGTCCGCGAACTCGAGTCCACCGTCGACATCTCCACCTGACGCATGAAATACGTCTCCTTGGCACCCGCAGCATGGGCAGAGGGCGTTTCATGCAGCATGACATGTCGCGTGAGACCTCCGAAGTTGTAAAAATCTCCGCCCGTGTGTGTGGGTGCGGTTGTCGAGTTGAACCGGTTGTCCGACACCACAAGCAACTCCCGCATGGAACGTTGGCTGTCGGCGGGCACCGACATCCAAAACGGCTGATAGCCGCTGGCACGGTGATCGCCAAGTTCGACGCTGTCAACAAACACCTACAATTCGCAAAAGGAAGGCTTAGCATCTGGCGAGACGAGCTTCGCACGGGCACACCTTGCAGTAGAACGAACAGGCAGCAAAGTAGAGCTGGCCCGACGAGCCGGGCTTCAAGGGAACGAGAGTGCGGTACACGGCGGTCCCTTTCGGGCCAACCGTCCCCGAGATTGTTACGTCAAATGCCGACGGCACAACAGCCGTGCTGTTGATCAACGAGCGGGCTTCGTCGGCCCCCAGCCCTACCACGTCGGCAATGGCACTGCTGAATCCGAAGTCCCACACACCGTCGAGAGTCAACACATTTCGTGTGGGATAGTGCGGATAGAACGGCTGTGTCACAGGGAACGAAGCCCTGGCGACAGCCACCACGGCGGTGAACAGAAGAACACAATACATGCTGAAACTGTGAAGGTTAAAATTTGTCTGATAGATCATAGTCGATATAGAATCAGTGAGGGTTGTGTCTATTTATTTTCTTATTAATAAATAAAATCAAATAATTCCATAGCATGTCTCACGTGGGAAGCTCGGCGGAGGTGGAACAATTGCGTGCGCAGGTGCTACGGCTGAAGCGGCAACTGGAGCAGACGCAGGAGGGCCCGGCAGCCCACGGGCCGTTTCGCCCGCAGCCCCCGTCGCCCTTTGCCTCGCCTGCACCACCGTCGCGGTCGCCGCGGTCGCCGCCGCCGCCGCAGCAGCAGCAGCAGAAGCCGAGCGTGCTGGACGAAACGCGGCAGCTGCGGGAGACGGTCGAGCGCGACCACACCGCCATGATGGAGATGCGGCGCGCACTGCTCAACGCGTCGTACGACCGCGCCGTCTGCGACGATCAGCTGCAGGCCGCGTCGCGCCGCATTGCCGACCTGGAAGCCACCGCCAATCGCCATGCCCTCGCCGTCCAGGATTGGCAACAGGCGTACACAGTTCTCGAGCAGGAAATGGTAAAGGAAAAGGAAAAGAAAAAATCCCTTTCTTTTTTTGCTTTTTTTTTTTTTTTTTTTTTTTTTTTTTGTCTCAATTGCTTCTGAAACATTGGCCTTTTCCTCTGATGCAGCGACATGTGAAGGAGGAGCTGGACAGTGTGCGGGGCGGCCAGCCGTCGCCCGACGAGTCCAGAGCAGCCAATGAGCTGCGTCAGCGGATGGATCAAGTGCAGCAACTGACAGACACACTGCGTGCCGACAAGGCTTCGCTGCAGGCTCGCGTCAAACAGCTCGAGCAGTCGCTGGAGCGGGCGCGGCGTGAACAACGGACGGTGCCCGTGTCGTCCGACGACGCCGCAGTCTCATCGTCGCCGGCCAGTCGTGAGCTTGTTGAGCTTCTTCGTGCGCGCCTTCGCTCTGACGAACGTCTCGAAGAGACCCTTCAGCAACGCCGAGAGCTTCTTGATGACGCCAACGCACGCGTTGCTAATTTGCTACGCGAGAAGGAGGCCCATTGTGCAACAGTCGAGTCGCTCACCTCGGCGAAAATTGAGCTCACCAGCCAGTGCGCCTCGCTGCGCCAACAGCTCGAGTCAATGCAGCGCGACGAACAAGGACTCACAAAACAGCTTGCGGCGGATCGTGAGCAACTGGTTGCCCGCGTACGTGACTTGGAACGTGACAATACAGCACTTGCAACGCGCACGCGTCTTGCCGAAGATGCTCTTGCACGCCACGAGCCAGAGCATTCACAACGGCAATCACAACCACAACAACAACAACAACAACAACAACAACAAGAGTATCTACGAGCACTCGCTGAAGCGCAACATGAACGCGATGCTCTGCGTGTGCAACTTGAGAGTGCTCTTGCGGTGGCTGCACCAGTCACATCGCCAACTGCGCAGCAACTTGAGGCAGTCACAAGCGAACGCGACCACCTTGTCGCCAAACTTGATGAGTTTCAACAGCAAATTGCGGACCTCGAAGACGACATTGAGTCGCGCGACACCACGATTGCATCCATGTCCCAAGAGATGCAGATTGAGGCACATGCTGCACAGGAGCGCGAGGCACAGTTGCGCGAGGAGATGGACCGCGAAAGGCAAGCCCTCACGGCGTGTCCACCTGCTACGACAACAACAATTGATGACGCACACACACGACAGGTCGAAGAAAACCTCGAGTTGATGCGAAAGCAGTTGGATCAGACATCAGCACAGGCACGCGTGCGTCACGAAGACGCGTTGCGGTTGCAAGAACGACTGACCGCGGCCGAAACGGAGGCTCGCGATGCGCGTCACACGCACGACGCCATGGTGCACCAGATTACACAGCTCACCGACTCGCAACTTTCCACACGTGCCGCTCTTGATGCCGCCGTTGCACAGCAGGAACAACACGCCGCTGCATCGGCCAGTCAGATTGCGGAACTTGAAGACGAACTCGAAACAAGTCGGGCCAACGTGTCATCGCTCATGACGGAGAGTGTTCAAGCCGAACGAGCATTCGAGGCGGAGAAGCGCCAGATTGTGTCCGAGCTTGAGGAATCACGCGCGGACGCATCAGAGTTGCGACAACGACTGGCGGCGACGCAAAGCGAATATGAGAGTATGCGCGAGTCACTGGCCACGGCGGAGCGTCAAATGCAAGAACTGGCGGCACAACGTGCACAGGACGGCCTCGAAATGGAGCAGTTGTCGCGCGCCGCCAGTGAGCACGAGGGGCACGCGTGTGCCCTTACCGAACGCATTGGTCAGTGCGACGCGCGCAATTTGGAATTACAGCACGAGATTGAAGCAATGCGCGCCGCAAGCGATGTCAGCGAGCAACTGAACGCGCTCGCTCGTGACCGAGACGCAGCTTTGGCAGAGTTGGCGGTGACGCACGACCAACTAGAGCGTGCGCAGGCCGATTTGGAAGGGATGCTTGCCGCGACCGCTCGCGAACGTGGCGAACACGAGAAAACAGTGGAGTCCCTTTCACGCGATCTTGGTTTTGCGCGTGACGCGATCACAGAGCATGAACAAACACTAGCAGTAACTCGCAACGCCCTGACCGATGCCGAGGAACGCTGTGCCACGCTCGAACGGGGGTCGTCGGACAAAACGCCCAACGCACCTGACGTCGAGCTGACCACAGAAGTTTCGTTGGCAACGGAGAGTCGTTTGCGTGACTTGGTTGCGGCTTCGCTTCAGCGTGAGTCGCGTGCCATACACGAGCTTGGACTGTGCGCAGCGAGTCGATCACCATCCCAACTGAAGATGCTCAGCGATCGCTTTCGCCACTCGGCAGTCCTCGAGCAATCCGTCGAGGCTCGTCGACGGAATTTGGCGGCACTTCTCACCGAGATCCGCACACGCGCTGACCAGTCTGAAGCAGCGAGTGCTCCCGCAAGTCCCAACGCATCTGCTGATGTCTCGGCTGTGCCTGTCAAGGTACGCCAGCTGCCGCACTGATAGATTTGAATAATACTCTGTGTGTGTATGTGTCTGTGTGATTGTTTTATGCGTCTTCTTTCTCTTCTTTTCGCTGTACATTAAAAACTCTTTTTGGTTCCTTTTTCTTCTGCTGGGTCTCTCCCTCTGCACTCTTGATTTTTATTTATTCTTTTCAACATAATGACATTGACTTTTATCTCTCAAAGATGTACTAAGAATACGAATTATTATTGAAAAAATCATCATGTTATTGTTGTGTGTAGGAGGGTCTTGCGAGCGAAGATGAGAATGTGGAGAATGAACTGCGCAAGAAGAGCAAACTGAACAATCAATTGCGGGGCAAACTTGCGACAGCCGTGAGTGACCTGCGCGAGTGTCGTGCTGAATGTGAACGGTTGCAGATGCAGGTGCAGACGAGTGCGACCGAGCACTCACACGCTGTTGATGAGGACCGCGCACTCATCGCGCGTCTTCAGGAGGAGTTGGAACAGTTGCGTGCTAGTGCCACACGCGCCACAACCGAGATCGAGACGGAGACTGTGGCGCTCGATCGTTCTCTTGGTGCCCAGGGTGTTCCACCGCTCGCTCTTGAGGACGAGGCACTAGCAGCCCTTCAGCGCAAGGCCAAGCTGGCCGACCAGTTGCGTAACAAGCTGGCGACTGCAACGTCGTCTTTGCGTGAGCGCAACGCACGCATTGCCGAGCTTGAAGACGAACTTGTTGCGGCTGCAAATGCCATCGACAAGAGCGACGAGAATGCTAATGCTCCGATGGGCGCAGATGCCGAAGAAGAGTTGAATCGTCTGCGTGCCGAGAACGAGCTTGCGCGCGTTGCAGCACGCGAAATGGTTGCAATGTCGGCGGAACTCGAAACGTTGCGTCGCCAGTCCACAACAACGAGTGCTCATGTGCCCGACGAAGAGTTGCGTCGCAAGGCACGCATTGCGGACCAGCTGCGTAACAAACTGGCACATGTCACCAGTGAGCTGCGTCAGTGCCAAACACGTCTCGAGGAAACTCAACAACAACAACAACAGCAGCAGCAGCAGCAGCAACAGCAACAACAATTGCCACAAAGACAAGAACAACATCAAGGTTCCTTGTCCTCTCCAATCACTGGGCGCAACCCATTTGAACTTGATGCATTGGCTCCCATTTCGCCTCGTCCGCTCGTGCCCGAGAGCGATGTGGTGGAAGAGATGAAGGCGGAGATTGAGCGGTGTGTGGCCAAGGTGCGAAGCGAGGCAGTTGTAGGTGAAGAGCGCGAAGAGCTCGTGCGAAAGATTGTTGCCATGCGGCTGTCGTTACGAGAGGAGCGCGACCGACAGACTGTTCGAGCGGGCGATGCGTTTCGAGCCGAGGTGCAGCATCACAAGCACAGCGACGGTGTGTTGGATATTTAAAGTGTATTAGAGAACTGCATGAGGAAATGTATACAAAAGAACCCTCCTCCTTTATTTAGTACCTCTTTTTATAATAATATATTTTATAATTTAATAATAAAAATTAAATTAATAATAATAAAATATAATAATAATAATTATTGTAGAAAGCGAGAACGAAAATATACGAACGATATTATTAATAGTGTGCATTCATTGTTTAATTACAGCTCATAGCCAAAGGTGTCAAATCCAGCGTAGTCACGCTTAATGGCAATGAGACGGTCGGCATTCTCGGCAAAGTACTGCCGATACGAGTCGGTGCGTTTCAAGAGGGCGTCGCGATGGCCAACATAGCTGCCGTAAGAACGGTGTCGCAGTTGATTCCACGCACTCACGAGCCACTCGTTGGCGTCAACAGCGCCATTGGGGGCGTGTGCACGCGAGCAGTGTGAATGCATGTAGGCGACAAGCGAGATGAGTGCAGAGGCATTGCGGAACGACTGGGGAAACGAGGTCTTGGCGTTTGTGTGTGCCGACGCGGACATTTCTCCGTGGATTGCCTCGACGACAAAAGAGCGCATGGATGTGGCGGTGTTGGTGGGGCTTGGGGTCGGCGCGAAGAGGGCGTCGATGACGGTGTCGATGGTTTCGGATCCGGCATCGTCGAGAATGAGCGACCGTTGCAGCATGGTGTGACGCATTGGGAAGATATTGAGTGATTTTGTCCCTTTCAACAGAGATTTGAACCGGCAACGAAGCGCCAGATAGCGCCGCGTACCAAGCTTGACTAATTCGCGAGAGTGTATCAAGCGAAGCAAGGGATCCAGAAGAGCCACTGCCTCGTCGAGGTTCATGTGGTGCAGTGTGAAGATAAGTCCCACCGAATAGGTAAGCGTCGTGTGTCCATCGTCGTGTACTGTTTCGATGACGGAGACAAGGGGCCGCACGAGAGCGCGTTGTTCGCTCGCGCGCTCCTCGGACAGGGTAAAGAGCTGGTGGGCCAATTCACGGGCAGCTTCGGGCGAGGGCAGATCACGTAACACGACCGAGCCCATGTAGTAACGTTCGTGGTGGACAAACACACGCAGAGTGGCGCTTGTAACAACGGCAAAACCGGCGCCGCCGCCGCCACGCAGTGCCCAGAAAAGGTCTGAGTGGTGCTGGTCGTCGACGAGGTCAAGCACGGTGCCGTTGCCAAGCACAGCACTAAAGCGTATCACCTGGTCACAGCCAAGACCCTTGAGATGCGATAAAGCCGAGATACCACCGTTGAGAAGAAAGCCCACGACGGAGACGGACACTTCCGAGGCGCCCACCGCCACAAGACCGTGCTCGTCAAGAGCACCATAAAGATCGCCCCACAGCACACCCGCACCCACGGTCGTCGTAAGACCCTCGACATCCACATGGATTGAGTTGAGCGCCGCCACGTCGAGGACGACACTACGATCAAGAACACTCGAGCGTGTCGAACTGTGTCCACCCGATAGGACCGTTACGATGGTGTTACTACCTGCCAAGGAGCGCAAAATAAACGAAATTTGGGCGGTAGAAGTGACGTGTACGACGGCAAAGGGAGTGCGCTTCGGGTAGGTGCTAAAGGTGCGCTCAACGGAACGGTTGTACACTTCACTGCTGTAGCAATGAAGCGTCGTGTTGTACATTGGCAAGTCGACTTCGGGCGCGGCTGCGACATCCAACCACGCCAGGGCTGGCTGGATCGCGAGGTCGGCGGCTGAGTTTTTTTCTCCTTCCAGCTGCTGCTGCTGCTGCTGCTGCTGCTGCTGCTGCTGCTGCTGCTGCTTCTCCTTGCGATATGCCGAATTGAGGGTCGACTCAATGAAGTCACAGTTTCTCGTCGTCACATTGGCGACACTTCGAAGGGTGTGAGGACGTCGCCCATAGTCGTGGAGTGCAGAACGCATGTCGGGGCGTGGGGAGCCACCGCCAACGCGAGCGCGCGACGAGAAGAGATGCTCGGCACCGTATTCGACCTGGATATTCTGAAGGTCGGGCAGCGAGTCAAGCCAGTAGGTATCGCCCGAGCGTGCCTCCGCGATCGAGTAGCCATGGTAGGTGCCACGAGCGCTTTCGCCTGCGGCAGCAATCAGATTGAAAAGGACGCCGTCCATGGTGTCGGTACGCGCCTCTTCGACAACGGAATCCTGCCATTGGTTGGAGTCGATCATTAGCGAACTGACGGAGAGAACACCGTCGGCGTCACGGTGCGCAAACGAACCGCCGTGCGATTTGTCACGTGCGGAGCCACGAAAGAGCTCGAGTGTCATCGAGAACACGATGCCTTCAGCGGCGCGCGCATTGGCCACGCCACTTTTCAGAGTGTGAAAGACGCGAGACATCAGCTCATTGTCGATGTTGTGCAGAACGGCGCTCTTCCAAGACAAATGGTCGTGGAAACGCGGTAGTTCCAAGCCCATGGCCAAGTCTGCATACTTCTTGTAGCGGCTCTTGGTGAAGACATACTTGGTGACGCCCATACGATTGATTTGGGCGTTGTCCACAATGGGAGCGAGTTTCTCCACAAGCGCAAGGGCGTTCTTCACCGGCCCAAAGTACGACCAGAAGGCACACAGGCGAAATGACATTCCGGAGGGAGACGATGATTTCTGGGTGGCGCTAATCATTGGGGTTAGCGCGATACGCGAGTCTGAGTCCAAGTCAAGAGCAAGCGCTGTGAGTGCTTCCCACTTGGCAAGCGCCTCTTCGGGCGAGTAGAGGTCGCCGCTACAGGGCACAGCGCCATAATAAGTGGAACGGCCCTGAAACAAACGCAACTGGAACTAAAAGTGGAGAGTTGAGCAAGACAATTGCGTGGTTTGGTCCAATTCTGCTCATCTTACGGAAACAATAACACCAAAATTGCTGGAGCCTGCGCCACGAATAGCCCAGAAAAGACGCGGGTGAACTTCACGCGATGTGGTGACAAGGGTGCCATTGGCGAGGACGACGGTCGCCGACACGATGGTGTCGATGCTGAAGCCATGGAGGCCCGAAAGCAGAGACATGCCACCCATGGTAAGGAAGCCACCAACCCCGACAAGAGAACACGTGCCGCCAACGGCCACCAACGAATGTGGGTCGGTGGCAGCGTAGACGTCACCCCAAGTGCAGCCCGTCTCGACCGTCAGGAGGCGCTGGACGGGATCGACGGTACGCTGCTTCATGCGCACCATGTCAATGACAAGTCCACCCGACAGGCTGTACCCAGAGGGGTCGTGACCGCCGCTCTTGACGGTGACGGTGAGCGAGAGAGCATCGGCAAGACGCACGGCTGTCTGGACGTCGTGCGTGTCGTTGACCTGAAAGCAGTCACAGCAAGCACAGTTACACGCCGAGGTTGGTGCGAAGAGACACAAGGGAAGGAGACAGATGATGGTGGGAGAGAAGGAGAGGGACAAAGAGGGAGAGGTGAAGGAGAGGAGAGAAAAGAATTCAAAAAAAAACGTCATAAAAAAACGAAAAAGGAAACAATCAGCAAATGGATACCAAAACGACGGCGTGAGGACGCGGGACAGCCTGGAGATTGTACAATGAACCAAGGACACTGTCATAAAGGTCGTGGCCAGGGCACGCGAGGGATCCTTTGAGGGATTCGAGGGCGACTTGCGCTTCTGCTGTGCCGCACACCGCGACGGGGTTGGCGGCCGCCGATGACGATGCGATCAGTGCGATCACAGTCGCTGTGAGCAATAGCATAGAATCGATCAGCGGAAAAAAAAATACATTGAGAGAGACTGAGAGACTGAGTCACTGAGAGTGAGAGAGAAGACATTATTTTAATATTAATAATAATTAATATTATTTTTATTATTAATAATAATAATTAATTTTATTATTATTATTATTATTATTATTGAGAGAGACTGATAGGTATATATAAGTCACGACTCAAGTCATACTACGTCTTGATGTGAAAATACAAACGCGCTTTCGTTTACTTGATCGTCCTTCCCTTCTGTCGCATCTTGCGTCGCTTTTGCATGTGTGCGCGCCCGCCCGAAGCCCGCGATTCTTCAATCTCCGCCATTTTGCGTTTGTTGTACCGTTGGAATTGAGCGTCGGACAACAATGTGTCAACCAGAGTGGGCTACACACAATCAATACAATATGTCAGCAACAGAAGAGAAAGCGTGTGTGTATGGGAGGAGAGAACGGACCTTTCTCTCTTTCTTGGTGAGTCTTGCAGCGTAGTAATCTGCGCTGTGCTCGACGACGGTGGCAACCTGGAAAAAAGCTGGCTTCCAGTTGCGGTCGTCGTTGCCCTTGTAGTGGTGTTTGGGGTCGAGGTAGTTACGGTAGCGCACAATCTTTAGGTCGCGCTCCAGTTCTTCCGTCATTTCCGGTGCAGGCATGTCAAACCACTTGGCACCCGCCGTGGTCGGTGCCTACAATGACAGTTCAATCCCACCATAACTTCAAGGGGTAAGAGAACATTTCATTACCTGCTTCTTCTTTTTGCCGTGGCGTTGCTTCTCAGCGAGAGACGTGTCGGGACGCACAAAGGCAGCAGTGTCGACGGGCGCAACTGCTTTGCTCGTGGATTGTTTCTTTGACTGTACAAGGGAGACGCCTTCGTCGCCATAGTGCAAGTATTGCTCCTGGTCGAGTTGAGAGCAGAGGCCGCGCGAGAGGAGGGAAAGGTCGTCGGCTGAGGGAAGAGGGGGACGTGAGGGGAATGCCTCAAACGTCGATGGCGATGTTTGCTCTTGCGATTGATCCCGTCGCTCTTCGTCTTCTTCTTCATCTTCTTCTTCGTCTTCTTCATCTCCTTCTTCATCTCCTTCTTTATCTCCTTCTTCGTCTTCTTCATCGTCGTCGCTCTCGTTCGTCACTGTCTTGCCAAAAACCACTTCATCGTCTTCTTCATCTCCTTCTTCTTCATCTCCTTCGTCGTCGTCTTCGTCTTCGCTGCCTTCGTTGTCGTCGTCGTCGTCGCTGTCGCTGTCGTCGTCGCTGTCGTTTGTCACTGTCTTGCCAAAAACCACTTCGTCGTCTTCTTCGTCTCCTTCTCCCTCGCCGTCTTCCTTTTCGTCGTCGTTGCCGTGATCGGAATCACGCAGAGTTGCATTGGGATCGTCGCTGTCGGTGTCGCTGCCGGCGTGGGAGCTGTTGAGGGAAATGGTGCGCGAACGAAGTCGTCGCAGAACGGGCACGCTGCTCTCCTTGGCACCGTCGCTGTCGCTGCCGGCATCCGCAAAGGCAGGAGGCGCGACGGCCGCCATGGGCGTTCTTGAGCGAGTGGATCGCGACGGAGTGCGGGCCGGAGTCGCCACGGCCGGCGACGGTGGAGGCCGACGACCGACTCGAGCTTTTACACGAGGCATTCCGATCTGGGTGAACAAAAAAATTAATCAATAATAATTATTAATTATTATCAAATTAATAATCATAATATATTATTATCATTTTAATAGATTATGGTATTCAAAAATCAGTTGATCAAAATAAAGGCATTTAAGGCGCGCGGTCCATGGACTTCTTTGGGACACTCCGTCGCGCTGCTCTCTGTCTCTCTCATGAGAGTCTCATATGTGCTTTGTATTTTTGTCTTAATTTTCGCATTCGGTCTTTGTCACCAGCGGAAGCATTTCTGTTGCTCTTGTTTTGACATTGAGCTCTCGATTCTCAATTTATTTTCTTAATAATAATAATAGTCGTGATCAAAATTTAATCATTAGCACAGGGAGAAGCAGCAGTATTGATGACGGTGCTAGTACGCTTGATGACAACAAGGCCAAAGTGACTGCAGGGCATTGGAAGTGGAGTGACAAACACCCACTTGTCGTTGGCGGCGTCATAGCGCTCCACCGAGCTAATGAACCCATCAGCCGAGTTGCGCCCGCCTGCAGCAAACATTGAGAAAAAGGAAAAGTGAGAATCATAATAATAATCAGGAGGGAAACGAAAACTGTCAAAATAGGTGCGTGTACCAATGGCATAAATACGATCGTCAATAATGGCAACACCAAAACCGCCTCGCGCAGTGTGCATGGACGCAAAGTCACTCCACGTGTTGGTATTGGGGTCGTACACTTCACACGTCTTCAAAGTCATCTACACAATCAGGTTGAACAGCATAAAATAATAGTCAACATTAATTGGCGGAAAGGGTCGAAGAATTTAGGCGATCGTCACCTGTCCGTTGTGGCCACCAATGACCCAAATCTTGCCAGACCACGCAACGGCACAGCAGCTGCGTCGCTTTGTGCTCATGTCCCGAATCGGTTCCCAGACATCCTCTAAACATCACATCACAATAAATCACAATAATCACAATAAATCACAATAATCACAAGTATCACAATAATCACAAGTATCACACAATAATTACAAGTATCACACAATAATTACAATAATCACAATAATAATAAATTATTAATTATTATTATTATTATTATAGTTCAATTATTTTGATTTGTTTTTTTTTGGCTGATAGTGTACCTTCAATAGAGTAACGTTCGGCACTACATGAAAAATACAGGGAAAGAGAGAGAAAAAAGAAGAGAAGGAGAGAGACATACACACACAGAGAGACACACATAGATTAGTACACAAGATAAAGAAGATGGGTACATACAACATAACATACCTTTGAAGGTGATGGTTGCTGTCGTAGCCACCGCAGACGTAGATGTGGTGGCCGAGGAGGGTCGCACCGCAACCGCCACGACGAACGCCCATGTGCTGGCATTCGCTCGTGTGGTTGGTGCGCGCGTTGTAGCGGTACATGGAATGTTGCGCCTCGTGAGCATTGAGGCCGCCAACGACGTAAAGCGAGTCGTTGGCCGGCGACGCGACCAGCTGGCAGCGACTGCGATGTGAAAACTCGCGTTGCACATCAAATGGCTCCCATGGGCTGTTGGCCGGGAAAATAGGCCGACGGATTGAGGGGCATTGTCGCATGTTTTGTGCTGTGGTACCCATTTTTCCACCCACAATGTAAATGTAGTTGCCCAGCGTGGTCGCACAGCAATTTTTGCGCCCCTGTGGCAGTTGCGGGTCAAATACCTCCCACTCACGGTCGTCGGGCGCCCACGACAGCGACATGTTGCGCGACTCAACGCCACGGCGACCGCCCAGAAGGATGACGCGATCCCAACGGCCGGCGCGCTCTCGCGAGCGATCTCCAATCGGTTTGCCGCGGCTGCGAAACTTCCAGGCCTCAAGCAGGAGATCCTTGCCCATGGGATGTTCTTTCATGAAGGGGTCGGCGTCGACAACGTTCTCCAGAAAGTCGGGATCCATGAGTGGAAATCGCAAGAGGGGAAGCAGAATGTCGAGCTGCGCCTGGCGCTGTACAAGCTCCGCCGGATCCACATCGCCGGTGTCGCCGCGCTCGATGGCCTCGGTCGACAGACCACAGCGCACCCAGTTGACGACGGCGGCAAAAGCGGTGCCCTCGCAGTCGCGCGGGAGGTTCTCAGACTTGAGAATTTGAATGAGACGCTCGAGGTCGATGCCGAGCCAGGCGGGCGACTGTACAACCTGCTTGAAGTAGTTGAGTGTCTTGCGCAACGCGCGTTCCGTGAGGTCGTTTCGACTGGAGTCCAGACCCAACTGCCACACGTCGAGACAGTTGCCCGTGTCGAGGTGCTGCATGAGGTAGCCGACGCACAGCTGGCAGAGTGGCTCGATGACAAGACGATCGGCGGCCATGAGAACGAAGGCAATGTTGTCGGGACTGACGACGCACTCGCCCTCGTAGATGTACGCGAGCACCTGCTCAAACGCCTCGGGGTCAATGTCGGGCAGATCAAAGACGGGCGGAGGACGCGGGAACGACGGTGCCGGTGGTGAAGTGGTGGTAGTCAACACCTCGTGGTGGTGGTGTTTTGTTGCCTTGCGACGCGACGATGGTCCGTTGTCACCGTCGGCTTCATCGTCGGTGGCGGCACCTGCGGGTGAGCCGCACGACGACTGTGACGAGACCGATTCGTTGTCCTTTCCCGTTGCATTAGTAGTTGCCGTGGTAGTGGTGAGGGTGGCAGTGGTAGGCGGTTTGGCGGAAGCTGAGTCTCGAAGTGCAGCAGATTCGACGGCGTTTGCCGCGGCGGCAAGCGCGCCCTGGGATTCGTTCGCAGCGCCCATCGACTCGGTTGCTGTGGATTTGTCCGAGGTCAAGGCACGCGTTGTTCTGCGACTACGACGCATGGGCACTGTTGGCGTTGATCGTTGTCGCTTGACACCTTTGACGGGTGTTGGCGTGGGACGCACCAGCGTTGCAATCTTGTCATAGTTGTCGATATGGTTGTCATCACGGCTGTCATCATGGTTGTCGTTGGTTGTAGATTTGGCGTCAATGTCCATAGAAACGCTTTCAGAGAGGACACTATCGACGGGAAGGGACGCAGGAGCACCAGACGGAGCCGATGCGACCGCTTCGGCTGTTGTCGTCGACACAAGGGGCGGTGGGCCCGTCACTTGCGCCGGCTGACGTCGTGCATAATGGGGTTGTGGATGATGTTGGTCAAAGACGGAGGCGACGGCGGGAGCAGGGAGCCACTGACGCGCTTCGGCGAAGGAGCCGGTGAACATGCCACGAAAGTAACTGCTGTGTGCGATGAGAACGACGCAGTGACAGGGGAACTGCCGCCCCTGGCAGTTGACATAGATGTCGCAGAGGTGTTCTTGCTTGCGCAGTTCGTTGAGGATGGTGTTGGCGACGCGCAGAGCGGAGAGAGGAGCAGTGAGAGTCTAAACGCGTCATAGGAAGAAAACAAAAATCCCGTTTGAGCATCCATACAAGCTCCGTGAAGCGCCTGTCACACGCACTCCAATTTCGCAGTCCTCTTTCTTCACTTCATTTCCCTTTAGCCTTTTTCTTTTTTTTTTTTTGGGGGGGGGGGGTTTCACGAAAAAGTTTCGTCCATTCGAATCGTTTGGTCAACTCACCTGATGATTTGAAAACGACGCAGAAAAACTGTCCTGCTCAATAGTTTCACTATCAGCTTCGTCGCAGCGGCGACGTTTCCGACCACGGGACTCAGGAAACATCGAAAAATTTGATTTTTGATTTTTGTGAATCGAAATCGAAAATCGAATTGATGACGATCTCAATCTTGAAGGGAATGAAACGGAAATCTGAAAAGTTTTTTTTTCAATAATAGTTTTATAATACTCACAATATTTCACATTGAAATCCACAATTGTTTTGCTTACTCTCTTTGGGTGTGCAAAGTATGAGTGATGCCGTCACCTTATTACAACAGAAAGTTGACAATGTAAGATTTTGGATTTCAACTTCACTGCTCATTCAACCTTTGTAGCTTGCGGTAATCTTCTACACGAGTCTTGGTGTTATCCAACGGGATGCAATACCTCGCGGCTTTTCGTCCGCCGACTCTTCGCTGAACGGTACGAGCGCAAAAGACTTTATTTTGTATTGTCTCATCTGTTTCCGCTCTCTCTCCCTCTCCCCCTCAGCTATCCCACGCGTTGCGCAGACGACCGCAGGTAAGCGTTGCCTCCCTTCTTGCTCTCACCTTGCCTCTATCTCTCACTTTGTTTCTTTCTCTATGACTTGCTTACTTGTCTCTCACTTTGTTCCTTTCTCTATGTCTTGGTCGCTCACTCTCACTTGTCTCTATCTCTCACTTTGTTTCTTTTTCTATGACTTGGTCTCTCACTTTCTCTCGATCTCTCACTTGTCTCTATCTCTCACTTTGTTTCTTTTTCTATGACTTGGTCTCTCACTTTCTCTCGATCTCTCACTTGTCTCTATCTCTCACTTTGTTTCTTGCTCTATGACTTGGTCGCTCACTTGTTTTTATCTTTGTTTCTTTCTTGTCGCTTGTAGCCGCAGACGAACAAAGCGCTAATCTGTCGGAGATGTTCACGCGCGACATTGCTGTGGCCAACGGTGAAATTAATAGTCTTATTGACCAGTTGCCTCGTGTCGACGTGAGTTCGGAGCAACAGGTAAGCGAAGAGTGTGATGTGCCATCGTGTCTTGACACACACACACACACACACATGAACGTAGCTTGCATCTATTGCTGCCGTTGACACCGCCAACACTGTGGCGCACAAGGAGCTTGCTTTATCATTGGAGCGCGCTGAAACACTCTTACGACAAGTGCGCGAGGCCCAGCGCTTGATTTGTTCCGATTATCTCATGAGAGATGAAGCGACCTCTCATGAGCCGCAGAGCGTGTAAATATCAGATTTTTATCAATATTATTTTTAGTCGCGAAGTGCTCCTTGAGCGATTTGCGTTGTCACCTTTTCGTTTGTGATTGATAGTGAAATCAATTATTTTTGTATTCTTCGAAACTTTTTTTGCATCTTTTTTATGATGCTTGTTTTCCTGTATTGAGTGGGGAGAAAAAATAGAAAAAAAACAAAGAAGGCACGAAAGAGGGGCGGGAGGAGGACGGGGAAGTGTGGAAGAAAAAAGAAATAAAAGTCCTTCAAAAGGCGACAAGCTCAAAGACAAAGACAGATTTGACGTTGTGCTCATAGTACGTTGCGCCGTTGGCAGTGGTGGCAGTGTAGAGAGGATACGCGCCCGAACGGATCAAATGGGCGTTGGTCTGGAAGAAGGCCGAGGACTGCAAGGACACCACCCCGCTGTTGGTGAGGGTAAGCGCGTCAGCAATGTTGAGCGT
>CALSCP010000312.1:69515-80051 GCA_943704425.1 Ministeria vibrans ATCC 50519 | reverse complement strand
TTTTTTTTTCTTTTTTTTTTTTTTTTCTCTCTCTTGGAGAAAATTTCAAATTCAAATAAATCTGTATCAAAAATATTATCAGTCTCCTTCTTCAAATAATATCAGATATCAGACGCACACCAGACGCATTCAACGCTCAATAAAATCACAATGGAACTGAGTGATGAGTCTGTACTCTGTGCCCTCAGCCCCTCACTGCCCTGTGGTTCTTATATGTACAGCAATGTGCTCCATATGTGATCTTTTATTTATGACGTGACAATGAAGCTTTAGTAATCTTTATATTTTTTCTAATTTTCACACATTTTAGTAGAAACAAAAATATATGTGATTACGATTCTTGCCGTTCTTCTGTGCACCATGGGGTGCAGCAGGGCTATTCCCGGTCCGCCCGGTGTTGAAGGGTCGGATGACGGAGGCGCAGGGAGCGGAGGAAGACGGCGGGATTGCATACGAAGGAAATAATTATGAAGTATGAATCGGCTGATCACTGAGTGGTTCTGCTCCGGAGGCGACGTTGCCGTCAGCAGTGCCCTGACCCCTTCAACCAGTGCTTATTTGAGGCCGTCAATGCGCTTGATAGGCCGCTCATTCGCCCTTTTTTTTACCTCAAAAACAATTCTAAAGGAAGTTTTTTTCTTTGTTTATTAAATGGGTTGTATTCTTCTTCTTCTTTGTTTATTAATTTATGTTTATCGCCCTCCGCGGAATATAGCTAGAAACTGGATTCCACCATGTCAGGGTGGGCATGTTTTGGCTGTCTTCGTCGGGAAGCGCCTCGTGTGCGCTGCAGAATGTCGACGGCGGAGGCACAATCGCAACCATTTCCATTAGTGCGGGTGTGGCCGCTGTGCAGCAGGCGTCTGTGCCTGTGGCCGTCGGTGACACCAAGACGGATGGCTCCGTCCAGTGCACTTTGTTGTCTCTCTCCACTTTTGATATTGTGAATTGAACACTTCCTAATATACAATTAACAATGATTGTGGTAATTATCGAGTGACTATTTCGTGACTATCTCACTTGCTATATGGTGTCTGCCATTATTGCCAAAGGTGATTGGCTCTGCTCCCTCGTGTGTCGTACATACTGTCTTTGACAAATTCATTTGAGCGATAGAGACAATAGACAGAGAGAAGACAGATTTCATACAACACTGAAAGAGTCAACAAGCATATGCAAGCGCTCAACATGATAATAATTAAGAAAGATAATACAACCCATTTATTAATGATACAGTCACCACGACTTACGTAGAAGAAGAAGAATACAACCTATTTATTAAGTAGAAGTAGAAGACATTTCCAATTTAAAGTAATAAAGACATAATAACTAATAACAATAAGAAGAACAAGAAGAATACACCCGTTGTTATTATAATAATAATTATTGTATTTTCTTATTATTATTATTATTAAAATTACGCTCTTTCTCATTCATTTGTTGTGTTGTTTATTTTACAGGCAGTTTCCAGACACCAGAAATGAAGTGCATACGAATGAGAAAAAGATCTTTGAACATTTGAATGCTGGCCCAAAATGGTTGAAGTTTCGAACCGGGAATTTCAGTCCAATTCACAGAGCACTAAAGAAAACATTTCAATAGGAGTCAAATTTGTATGTGTGTGCATGTTTCCGCACCTCAAAAACAGACATTCCTAATTGCTGAGCAACGTAGAGGAGTTCAATATCAAAGCACCAGCGTTCCACATGTTGTGCAGGGAAGAGCTGTTGTGCGGCAGAGCGCGAAAAAAGCTTAAACCCGCACTACGAGTAAGAGAGAGAGAAAGGAGGGAGGGAGAAAGAAACAAAGTGATAGAGAGGAAGAAAAAAAAACAAAGTGATAGAGAGAGAAGAAGAAGAAGAAGAATTAGCAAAGGGGGGTGGGGGGGGGGGGGTGAAATAAGGATTCTATGAACCTGAGTGTCCCGGATTCCACGGATACCCACGAACCAGACCAAGAGATGGAAAGCAAACATGAGGAGATTGCGGTGGAGTGCGCGCTGCGCCACCGCCTCGTCCTGCAGGTGCGCACGTGAGCCCACCACCACCACATCACTACTGCCATTACTACTACTGCTGCTGCTGCTGTTGTTGTTGCTGTTGTTCGCCTTTACTAACTCTGCCAGCGACGCACTGTTGTTCGTACTATTAGCGGTGGCGGTGGTGGATTTGGCGTAGAGACGCGCAACGTCGCTGAAGCGGGTGGCGCCGTCTGCGTCACACATGAGCAAATGGCGTCCACGCCCACTCAACATTCCCATGCGCACTGCTCCACCCTTGCCCCGATTTTGTGTCAGAGTCAACACGCGGAACGTGTCGCTCCCGTACTTTTCAGTGTACCCAATGCCTAAGTTTTAAGTGTGTGTGTATGTGTGAGTATTTTTTTTTCTGTGTGTGTGTGTGTGACCAAGACCATCCTACCTAGTGCTGTTGTCGTGTCGCGGCTTCCATCGTCGACAAGAATCACTTCGTAAGTGAACTTGTGATTCTTTTTCTAACACAGACAAAGAAAGTGTGTTGGGATGATTAACAATGATATTAGTATGCCAATGCGTCGACACTCCTGTGGAACCTTCTCCGCTTGCAGATAGGCCATACACTCGTCAACCATGATGGGAAGACGCTCTTCTTCGTTGTACGCCGGCACTATGACCGAAAGATCGAGCGTGGCCGGCGCGTGCAGGCTGGGAAAGGGACAGCTACGTGGAGGTGGAATCAAGTGTGGGGGTTATGTCGATGCGCCCAACTCATGAGCCCATTTCGCCTTGTACCGGCCCCCTTTTCCGCCGCGAGCCACAGGATCAGGAAAGTACTTTTCGTCTTCGGCCCGTGGACGAGGCTTGGGCGACGACAACAGCACTGCAATGGTCGCCTGAAGGAAAGAAAGAGTCAACCCAACGCAACCAGATAAAAAAAAAAAAAAAAAAAAAAAAAACGCCTTTCTCTCACGCACCAGTATCAAGACAACGACGGCCAGTGCGACCAAAGCGACCAAGGCCGTGGTTAAATCGTATTCCATCATTAATGAAAAATTTGATGATTGATCAGTATTCAGTCATCAGATCTGTCTGAGAGAAGATTGATTTGCTTTGGGTAAATCGGGTCAGAGACGGCCGCGACCAGTTTCTCCAAAGGGCCAGGCATACTCAGCAAACAGACCCAAAGAAGCAAAGACAAGCAGGCGAGCATAGCTTGAGGTTTCAAAGAAAAGGGAATTTTCAATTTGTTTACATTCGTTGGGAAACGTATTCAACGGCCAAATCAACGTCACCGTGTGACGCAATGAGAGCCTCAGTGTTGAGCTGGGTGTTGGTGAAGCCCATTTCTTGCAGAAGGGACAGCTGCTCAGAGTAATCTTGCTGCGGCTGATGTTGTTGTGGTGCTTGTGGCGGCGATGGGTCAGTCTCCATGGGTTGATGCTGTTGCTGCTGCTGTTGTTGTTGTTGTTGCTGTTGTTGTTGTTGTTGTTGCTGTTGTTGCTGTTGTTGTTGTTGTTGTTGTTGTTGTTGTTGTTGTTGTTGTTGTTGTTGTTGTTGTTGTTGTTGTTGTTGCTGGTTGAGTGCGGCGGTGAGCATATTCTGGAGGAGACGTGCTTGATCTGCGTCGGGTTGTGCAACGGGTGCTTCTTGTGCGGGAGGTGCCGGTGCGCCGGCAACACCGGTCATAGCTTGACGGAGCATGTCTGGGGTAAAGAGGGCTCGAGGTGCGGCTGCTTGAGCCTGTGGTGCCTGTTGGTGTTGTTGTGCCTGTTGTGGTGGTGGAGGTGGGCGCTGTTGTCGTTGCTGCTGCTGCTGCTGTTGTTGTTGTTGCTGGTGACCCTGTTCTTGCATGCGGATGATGTACTCTAGAGTGTAGATGACCGACAGGATGAACTGGGGGTCGCTCATGCGACGGTAGTAGTCGGGATCGCTGAGACGCTGCTGAACTTCGGGTGACTCTTCGACAAACTGTGCAGTTTTGATGACAGCGGCAAACAGTGCGGGTTCGGCGGCAAGGCGCTCCATCATCGCCTTGACCTCGGCGCTGTGGAAGGTCCCATACAGCATCTTCATCGAGAGGCCCTCTGCAGCGGCAGAACAGGCGATAAATACGCAACACCCTCTTATTCTTTGTACCTGGCATTGGAGTGTGTGGTGCAATTAGCGTGCCGCGTGTGGCCGCCCTGACAGCCTCAGCAGACGGCCGTGTATCGGTTGGCGGGGCCGCAGGCATCTGGGGACCCGTAATAAAGACGTCACCGGCGACAATGGCATCCTCATCCTTCGCGACCTTTCCATTCTTCACCAACACTGCAAAACAAAGAACCCAAAGAGAGACAGAGAATCATCTGAGTACACACACGCGCGTCCATAAGCAGACAGTGCAGTCGCTCACGTTTGCTTGCGAGTGCGGCATGCTGCTGTCGGATGTGGCCGATGGTTGGCGCATCGCTACACAAAGACGATCGATTGATCAATCAAGCGCCTTTCGTTTCGTGCCATCCTACCCAATAGGAACAACTTCGCGGGAGGTTCCCGTCACAAAAATTGCGCTCATTGTTGACGAAGAGTGAGAGTCAGAGAGACGAATAGAATAAACTACTTGAAATATTCAGAAACCAGAATTCAGAATTTCAGATTTCACTCATTTCTCAAAATTCTTCACTTCAACTTGTTTCTTCCATACATCGTTCTCATTGAGTAAGCTTAGTCTGACAAGTCTGTAGCCTGTACATTGCATGTTGTAACGTAGCCAATGTGTAATTAATATCTTTTGGGGAATTTGAATTTTTGAATTTTTTCCACACGAATTGCTGCTTGATGTGATGTATCATGTTGTTGAATAGGTGTAGCGTAGATATGGTGGCGAAATAATGTCATAGTCCAAGCAAAAAAAAAGGTTTACGCTCTTCTGTGAACTTCTTGTGTGTTATGGAGAAAGAAGTCAGCACAGTGTCGGGCCCCTCCCCCAGTCTCTCTCTCCTTATGCGACACTTGGGCGTTCCAATTTATGTGACTATGTCGTGAGATTGAAGAGAAATTGAAGCACATTCAGTCTTAATTGTCCGACACAAACTTAAAAGACAAAGAGTCTCAAATAGAGACTGTCGATTGTTGTATTCTCTATTTTATTTTAATTCTTATGAGTTATGACTGTATTGATATTATTTTATTTTTGTGTGTAGAGATGACAAGAAGAGCGGAGGAAGAGTTGACGGTGCATGCTGAAGCAAACCTTGACGCGTTCTCTCAGGAGATGTCGCAACTGTCGATTGTGAAGGAGGTACCAAGGGCCTCTCTGAATGCGGCATTTCTCCATCTCGAGCAGTACATACCGAACGTGGCGAGTTGTCAGACGGAACGGGATGTGCGTGACGCGCTCTTTGCCTACTTTGCCGAACACCATCTGACCTTTCTGTACAGCAAAGGCGATGACTATCATCTGATGAAGGGTGTCTCGTGGATGCCGGAACACTCCGAGTGGGGATTTAGCTCCATCTATGCCGAACGTACCTTCTGGCCGCGCATGGACTTTCTGTTCTTCAACAAGACGCACTATCTGATTGTCGAACTGAAGCGGTGCTATTGGAATGCACAGACCAAGAAGTATCAGTATGAAATCAAGCGGAAGTGGGCCTCGGATGAGCTGTGGAAGAGTTTTGGAGCGGATGAAAATGCGACGTATGTGACACGAACGAATCGAGATGACTATGACGAACTAAAGAGTGCCACGCTGCGACAACTCAAGACATACTGTCGCTATCTGAAGCGACTGGTCGATCGCCAGATCGACGTTAAGGCTCGCTATGTCATTGCCGTCGTGCAGCCCGACTCATATGAGTTTGATGAGGAAGGCGAATTGGTCGCGGCAACCTCGCATGAGACAACACTCGATGTGTCGGGCCTGAAGAAGTTTGCCAGGAAACTCTAAACGAAAAACAATAACAAACACACTCACAACAAAACAAAAAAAAGAGGGGGGGGTGCATCTACAGCACCTTGCTTGTCTACAACACTGTTAACAACTGTTCACGTAACTATAATATAAAAATTCATTGCAAACATATCGAATTTCAAATGTCTTTCTCACTTGTGTGGACACTAAATAAGCTCAAACACCGTCGATATGTTACACCGTACAGTTAATTTGAAACTTTATCGGATGCGTCATCATGAGAAACCGTCGTTGGAAGCGTCCAGACAAACGATTGCATAAGTCATCGTTGAATTGGAAATAATAAATTTTCAATTTTGCGACCCTCACTTTTTTTTTCTACTTCTTCACATCCCCTTTCATCCTCTTGCCTTGTCGCCTTGTCTACTATGTCAGTTGAACATCATACAGACTGGGCTGTTGCAGGCGGATCGCTGGCAGACCCAAATGCTGCACGAGAGCAGTTCAAGCGCGAGTGGACGAAAGAACAAGATGCGCTTCGAAAGCGTCTCGTTGTGCACGATGACATTGACTTTACGGCCGACGAGACGGGTGTGCATGGCCTGCGCTATGCTGCGGGCGTGGACATTTCGTTTCATGACAACGGCGTCGATGCGGTAATGTGAAAAGTTCGTCCAAAGGGGGCACAACTTTTGTCGTCCTCACGTTCCTATCGTCTGTTCGTGCAGTGTGCGGGCCTGGTCGTCCTGGAATACCCAAGCTTAAAAGTGGTTTACGAGGACATGCAGCCAGTTAAGCTTCTTCTTCCCTACATTCCGGGGTAAGAGCAAAAGACATATACTCGAGACGCACTACCCAATGGAACGACCAATGTTTGTTTGTTTGTTTTTAGCTTTCTGGCATTCCGTGAAATTGACCATATCATCGCACTGCTGGACAAGTTGCGCCACGAACGCCCCGACGTGTTCCCGCAAGTATTGTTGGTCGACGGCAACGGGGTGCTGCACCACCGAGGGTTTGGTCTGGCCTGTCACTTGGGAGTGCTGGCCAATGTGCCGGCGCTCGGCTGTGCCAAGACACTCCTTGCCGTCGACGGTCTTCACACCGAGGATGTCCTTAGAGACTTCCATTCGCGAGAGACACTGTCGCCCATGCCACTCAGGGGTACCAGTGGCCGCGAGTGGGGCTATGCGTTTGCTGCGCGTGGCACGAAAAACCCCACGTTCGTCTCGGGTGGTCATCGCATCTCAAACGCCACTGCAGTAGCCCTTGTCAACGCCGTCAGTCCCTATCGTGTGGCCGAGCCCGTTCGTCAAGCGGACTTGCGCTCCCGGCAATACATTAGACAAAACATGTAATTTTATGACATTGTACAACTTCTCGTGTGTGTGTGTATGTGTGTGAGTATCGGTCTCAGACTCTCAGTAGCGTTCGTTGGCAAATTTTTCTGCTGCCGTTCCCAAAGTCTTTACCAACTCACATCGTCGTGAGTCGAGTAAAGGATTCGAATCACCCGTGTGCAAAGTAAGCATGTCAATCAGAGAAGCGCCTCGCATTCGCAAGGTCATTCGGTCTGTCCCCCACACTCGCTTTCCCGCTCCTCCCCACGCCTCACATCGCACGCCCCAGCTTCCGTCCATAGCAACAACATCGCGTCCTTCGCCGTTCATGCAGCACAGTGGTAGCTGCTCGTCATCATCACCATCATCATTATCGTTCAAGTCTTTCAATCGAATGTGTTCAGGAAAACACCAAAAACACTCGTGCTGGTCTTCAAACACACACATTCGCGGACCACCTTTCAGCTTGTGTGCCGAGAGGTCATACAGCGAGGCAGTGGCATACATTTCGAGGTAGATGCGGCAGAGCAGTCTGTCAAACGTGACACCAAAGCCCAAATCATCAAACAGAAAAATGAGCTCGTCCGACGTGTCTACACGACTGACTGATTTGTATGCCGACAAGTACTCGTCGTTCTTCATAAGCACAAGACAAGTCATTATGAATTATTTGACATTAATAATTTTGATTATTTTCATAAATATTTTGGGGAGTTATCCGAAAGTTATCCGTTTGTGATTGTCTTTTGCGCCCTTTCTGGCGAGCGTCTGGAGTCACATGCGCGCAATCAGTACATTATACAGTTTACACTTTACTATAATCTATTGTAACGTGTGAGTACTGGCATAACTGAGGCGTACACGATCTTAGTCGAGATCCAGTCGAGGAAAGATAATGTTTTTTGATTTGCGCACTTTTTTTCTCATGACCGCTCCCGTTCACCTGTGCTCGACAGGCCTCACCGCTTCTTGGCAGTCGTTTCTGATGGGCGTACACACCACTGTCACTGTGGACCTGCTGCCCGAAAGGCAAACCTCGTCTGCGTCGACAATGGCAGATTTACAAGGACCCACAACCAAATCTCGACGTATCGCTGTCAATTTCAAGGTATAACGCTCCTCAAAGCTGAAGGCTTTCAATATTCAATAATAATAATATGGTATTATAGCTGAACTATGTTAAAGAAAACGCTCAGACAGGATTTTGATGAATTTTTGAGGTGTTTTAGATTTCCGACGCGACAACGAACCGCCTTCTATCTTTCCCTCCCGACCAGAAATGCGCTGAAACTCTATCACAATGGCGCTCGGCCAACCTCGATCTAGCAACAGCTCCTTCAGAAAACCAAGATGGTACAAACCGAAAAAAAAAAAAAAAAAAAAAAAAAACTAATTCTCTGATATCTCTCTTCCTCTCTCTCCCTCTCTTAGGCTCGTACACAATGCAGGCGTTCATCTTCTTTCCGTTACAGCACGAAGCGGCTTCCTTTCTATCACGAATACTTTCATTGAGTCTCGAAACAATTCTCGCTGACACAAAAGGCGTTGCAGGTACGAAACGCGTTTGCATCCCCCACTTGTCTTTTCGCGGATTTATTCTCATCGCACAGACTTTGCCAAATTGAGCGCGACACAAGTTGAATCAGTCAGCGTGTCTACAAAAAAGTGCTTACGAGGACTGTTGTGGGGACTGTGCGACGAGAGCGACGAGGCGACAGTGCCAGGCGAGAGCACAAGTGAAGCTGCCAAAATTTCGAAAAGTGTTGCGAGTAGCCTCTCACAGATTGTGCGACTGATGCCGCTTGAGTTTCAAAACGAGTGCGAGTCCTTGATGGATGCAGTGGGCTGCGTGACATGTCGCGAGGAACGCGACGACGCTCAAGGTTTGACAAAAGATTTAATCAAAATAATACGATTGAATAAATTTCACATATGAACAGAATGGACGGATACACTAGAACAACGCATCTCGCAACGACTGCATCGTCTACTGCTAGAGGACCAAACAAGCAAGCGAGAGCGCCCCCGAAAACTAAAACCGTCCGCGACCAAAAAACGCGCTGCCGCCCACGTCAACACGAAGACCAAGACGAAGAAGCAAAAGCGCGGTGGGGGGGTCCAAGAGGTGCCGCAGGAGTACAAAGTGGATGAGGACCGTGAATATGGTGAGTGGTCGCAGGAGGATAACGAGGAGGATAGCGATGAGGAGGTGCTCAGAGACTACTATGGCATGTGAGTTCAAGGTGATACACGTCATGCTTATTATACAACAACAACAATGGTCTGTTACAAAATTTGGGTGTCGTTTTGAGCGACAAGGGTGAAGCAATGCTCAATGGAGGCGGTGAGGGCATCGGCAAGCGAGCCACCGCGTCGCAGACACAGTGCCAGAGCCTCGGTCATGCCACCGCGCGTAAACATCTGGTCGAGGTATACGTCAAAGGTGCACGAGGAAGAAATAGTGCCCTGGGAGAGTGCCTTGTCGTAGAGGAGTGGTTTGGAGATGGGATCCGACCAGGCAAAGATGTCTTTGAGGCAATCGAGAGGTTGAGTTGGAGAGAAATGTTCGACGACGGCGGCCGCCTCTTCCAAGGTGTAGGAACGCCCCTCGTGATGAAGTACAACAAAGGCGGCGGGGAGGACAATGACGACACAGAAGATGTGACACTGGCGTTCGCTGGTGAGAGGTGCAAGCATTCGAATGCCGGCAATCTCTTCAAACAAATGATGGACCGTAGGCGACGGTGCCGGGAAGGAAGACCACACGCCGTTGCCGGCCGCAAGTGGATCATGGCCACAGAGACACACGCGCGAGATGAGCGCTTCGGGGACGCCAGTGAGACGCGCAATGGCGCGAAATGAGACAGCGGCCATCAGCGAAACGATTGGGACTGTCGAAGAGAATTTGAGGGAGATGAGACTCGGAAAGTCTTGGGGGCGCACAGCCAGGAGCACCAGGGAGGCCGAGTCGAGCGCTGACTGGTTGTCGGTGATGCAGTCGCCAAGACCCGCAGCAGAGAGAAGGTCAACTTTGGAGGAAGTTCGCTCACGAACAGACACACGAATTTGCTCGGAGCCTAGCTTGCGCACGAGCGCTGCGCCAACAAGACGACCAATGTTGCCGGCGCCAATGATGGAGATTGTTCCAGTGGGGGGTGGGGAGAACACAGACATGAATAACTCTAAGACGTGATTAAACTTTAAACACTTTTTTATTTGATGCTCAAGCCCAAAACCCTTGCATCACTGTTGGACCAGGCCAACACTGGTGGGATCTCGAGCACCATGTAATGCGTTGTTTTTTTTTTTTTTTTTTCTGTTCA
>CALSCP010000312.1:13022-60724 GCA_943704425.1 Ministeria vibrans ATCC 50519 | reverse complement strand
GACAGAGAGAGAGAGACAGAGAGAGACAGAGAGAGACAGAGAGAAGCAGAGAGAGACAGACAGAGACAGTCAGAGAGAGACAGAGAGAGGAGGGTAAAAAGAACAAAGTGAGATACAGATAGACAGAGAGAGGAGGGTAAAAAGAAACAAAATGATAGAGAGAGGGAAAGAACAAGAGAGAGAGAAATATCTGCCCGAAACCTGACCTGGTTCTCTCTCTCTCTCTCTCTGTGTGTGCCTTTCTCTCGTTCCTCTTCCTCAGCTGCTGTGTTTCCCATCCTATTCCTTATCCGGATCGACTGTACAATGCGTTGTCGAAGTTTCTCACGCAGCATGTCACGTCCATCGTGGCGCAACTGCAGGCTCACCAGAGCGACCTTCTGCTGGCGTATGACAGTAGCTGGCAAAAGTATCACCTGGCCATTCAGCGTCTGGGTGTGCCCTTTCGCTTTCTCAACCAACAGTGGGTGAAGAAGAAGCGCGAAGAGTTTAAGAACCGCAATTGCAGTGCGGAACAGGCAAGCGATGCACCACTCTACGTGTACGAACTGGCACTGCGCAAGTGGCGCGTGCACGTCTTTGACGAAATCAAACCACGCCTGCTGCACAACATTATGGAGACAATCGAGCGCGATCGCGATGGCCATCAGGACGTCAACCTGTGGGTTGTCCAGTCGGTTGTAGAGTCACTCACTCACCTCGGTAACTCGTCTGTTGTCGAGGCGTCTTCCCAATCATCTGCAGAGTCAACAAAGCAAGTAAGAAACGAACCAAAAACCAACCAAAAAAGAAAATCCGTCTTAAATGCACTTGGCGTGTACAAAGGTGTACAAAGAAGAATTCGAAAGTCCGTTTCTGGTGGCCACGCAGGAATACTACCGACGAAAGTCGCGTGCTTATCTTGAGGCGAACGACAGCACTTCATACATGGAAAAAGCGGTAGACATTTAAGAAAGAAGATTGAATTTGTAAGACTGAATTGTGTATGTGTTTAGGAGGAACTGTTGATTGAAGAGGAAAAGCGAACGCGACGCTGTCTGGATCAGTCATCGTATGATTTGGTTATCAAAGAGTGTGAGAAGGAACTCGTGGAGGAGCACACAGTAAGAGATGCGAATAAAGCAATCAAAAGTGGAAGTGACTGTATGTTAAACATGTGTTTGTGTAGGGACTGATCAACGCGGAGTTTACCAAAATGGTGCAACATGGAGAGAAGATGATTGGGCACCTGTCGCGAATGTACCGGCTGTTGCGACGGGTGCCGAATGGGACGACACCCATGCTGGCAGTGCTGGAGGCGCATGTGACGCAGGCGGGTGGGGTGGAGATTGCGAGTATTGTACGACGCTCATATTGTTATTTGTGGTGGCGATTGTTATTACGTTGGTGTGTGTTGTGTGTGCGTCATGGGTCGTGCGTGTGTTCTGTTATTGTTTGTGTTGTGCATCGTCTTTTCAATGATTTGTGAGTGTTTGATGTGAGATGTGTGTGTGTGTTTTTTTTTATTTTCTTCTCTTAATGTGTCAATTCTGGAACATGTTGTCTTGTATATGCAGATTTCTATTATTAGTATTGTGACTGACTCAACCCTCTCCATTTTGTGTGCTTAGGGACAAACACCCGAACCGAAACAATACGTTGAAAAGCTCCTCTCAGTATAAAAAATAGCACACACATATAAAAGGCGTAATGGATGCTGACCACCTGTTTACTTTGACCATAGGTCCACAGTCGCTACAGTGCGCTGTTTGCATCTGCTTTTGAGAGTGACAATGCGTTTATTGCCGCGCTGGACAAGGTATACAACCAGAATGAATTTCACATCTTTTATTGTACACACACAGTCATATTGAACTCACCAACTCACTCGCACGCTTACACACACTCACTCGATGTCGCACTCTGTTCATTTTTTAATTTCTCTCTCTCTCAATCTTTTATTTATTTCTCTCTCACGTTTGTTTTTTGTCTGTGTCTCAGGCATGTCGTAAGATTGCGAATGACGCAGTTGGCATTTCAGCCAAGAAGACTGCGCGTGCACCCGAATGGCTCGCACGTTACTGTGACTATCTCCTCAAGAAATCAAACCGCGAACAGAGCGATCATGAACTCGAAGACAAACTCAAAGTACGACTTATTCAATGCACACTCTGTCCCTCTCCCTTTTTTGTGTGTGCCTGTGTGTCTTTATTTGATGTGTGCCTGTGTGTATATATTATTTGATGTGTGCCTGTGTGTGTATATTATTTGATGTGCGCCTCGCATTCCATCATTCAATGCTTCTCTTTGTGTATATTCTCTCGTTCTCTATAAATCAACCCACACAACCAACACACACACACACACACACACACAATTAAATTGTATGCCGCAGTCTCACTCACTCACTCTTCGTTCCTTTTTTTATAGCATGTGATGGTCGTGTTCAAGTACGTTGATGACAAAGATGTCTTCCAGAAATTTTACAGCAAAATGCTTGCAAAACGGTACGCTGACAATTCTATCACACTCACTCGTTCATCTCCGTCTTTGTCGGTCTTATTCGTTCTACATTTAGATTGATCTACGGAACGTCTGTGAGTGAAGAAGCAGAAAGCACAATGATCAGTCTCCTCAAACAGACGTGTGGAAACGAGGTACAAACGACGAAACATTACGCCATTATATTACATTCTTTCGCTCTCTCTCTATCACTTTGTTTCTCTCTCTCTCTCTCTCTCTCTCTCTCTCTCTCTCTCTCTCTCTCTCTCTCTCTCTCTCTCTCTCTCTCTCTCTCTCTCTCTCTCTACCACTCTCGTTTTCTCTCTATCACTTGTTTCTCATTTTGTTTTTCTCTCTTTCCATTTCTCTCTCGTGTGACAGTATACGTCAAAGTTGCAACGGATGTTCACCGATATGACTGTGTCCAAGGACATTAATGTCGGCTTCAAGGAATTCCTCACAAAAAGGTAAATATCATTATTATTATTTATTATTGCAGGGACTGCTACGATTGGTTTCATTTCTCGATCTCGCATTGTCAGATTCAAAATGAGTCAACTCTTTTTCTGGTTTCCTATTTCGATCTGTCACTTCTCTCTCTCTCTCTCTCTCTCTCTCTCTCTCTCTCTCTCTCTCTCTCTCTCTCTCTCTCTCTCTCTCTCTCTCTCTCTCTCTCTCTCTCTCTCTCACCCGCAAACACACACATTATTTTCTCTCTCGTTTTGCACAGCCACACAGTGTCACTTTCGCACGACTTTTCGATTCTTGTGCTACAGACGGGCGCATGGCCTCTGGGGGCAGTGGCGGGAACCAACCAGTTTGTGGTTCCTTCTGTTCTCCAGCCCCCTGTCGCTGCCTTTGAGCAGTTCTACAATCAAAAGTAAGTGTGTCGCTCTCCCCTTATCTTGTGTCTCTGTGAGTCTGTATGCTTTCCTCGTGCTTTTTCACTGTTCGATGGTCTTTTTTACTCTTAAATGATGATTGCTGAAAGTATTTTTTGTATCGCTCTGTGTGTGCGTGTGTTCTTTTTTTTTCTTTTATTATTATTATTATTCTTCTTTGTATTTCGACATTCTCACTTAGAAAACTTTCACTTACTTTGTCTCATTCGCGATCTATTTTCCTGAATCTCACTTTCCGTTTTCTCACTTCAGGCACAATGGTCGCAAACTCACTTGGCTCTGGCACCTCAGCAAAGGTAACAACACGCCACACACAAGCAGCGAAATATGCACCGTCACTCACTGACTCTTACACTTACTCACTCTCACTGACCCTCTCACTCTCTATTACTTTGTTTCTCTATCACGTTGTTTCTGTCTGCTTTGTAGGTGATCTCATTGTCAACTTTACTAAACGTCGCTATGAGATCAACGCGACAAACTTCCAAATGGCCCTTCTCTTCTTTTTTAACAACGAAAGAGAGGTCCGCTCAAAATACTTGGATAAGTATAATTTGTTTCTCAGACTGTTTTTTTCCTCTTCCTCTCAGATGACAATGCTTGAACTGCTGAAACAGACGGGATTGCCTGAAAGTGAGCTGATGCGCACTGCAAAGTCGCTGGTCACAGTGAAACTGTTGGGCGTTGCACTGGAGAATGACACACTATCGACCAACGAGACGGACTTCCCTGCGCAGTTTCGCGGCGATGTGACATTGCGGCTCAATCGGGCGTTTACGAGCAATCGGGTGCGACTCAAGATCAGCACGGCAGTGCAGGCCGAGACGCATGTGGAGACAGAGCAGACTCACAAGGCCATTGATGACGTATTGTTTTTTTTATTCGATGTTGGTCTTTTTTTTGACTCGCTCACTGACGCTTTATGTGCTTATAGGATCGCAAGTTGTATGTACAAGCGGCCATTGTGCGCATCATGAAGGCGCGCAAGGTACTGCAACATGTGCAGCTGGTGGACGATGTCATTACCCAGAGCAAGTCACGTTTCTCTCCCAGGTCAGTTGTGCGCTTCAACGCACAGTCTGCTCTGCGCACCGCACTGACACCTCTCGTTTATTGTATGTCATGTCTAGCATGCCAATGATTAAGAAGTGCATTGAGCACCTCATTGACAAGCAGTTTTTGGAGCGCATTGAGGGAACTCGGGATCAGTATTCGTATGTTGCTTGAGTGAATGAGAGAGAGAGAGAGTTATAGAATCGATTGAACAAGTTAATGTAAAAAAAAAAACTGATGTCTATTCATAATTCATTTATTTTGCAATGTTCGCCGCCCACCGCGCGTTGGCACGACACGCACTCCAACCGCGTGCTGCCCTGCCACTGGGCACGCTCCCGTCGCGCGGTATGCATTCGTGGATGTCGAAAGAGCGATGGGAAAAGAATCTCGCCGAAATGCGCGAATCTGTGGCGCGCGGCATCATGGCACGCGAGCTGCTCGACGTGTACATCCACAAGACCAAGAGAACCGCTCGGTACGCGCCGCTCATCAGCGAATTCGCGCCAAACCGTCAGCCGGCGACCGACGAGTCTCTCAAGCACCTTCGCGCCGTCGGCGTCCTCGCCCGCCATCCAGTCATCACCGCCGACAATGGCCCCATCGACACCCGCCAGTACGACCTCTACAAGCTGCACGCCGTCGAGAATGCGCCCGAGAGCTTCCAGGACTTCTTCGCGCGACACTCACTGATGAAAAAGTCAAAATCGGGCAACGACAAGGCCAGCGAAGCGTCCCCCGAGCAAGCCAAACCACAGTTCAAGTGGACCCCTGCGCCGCGTGTCACGGAGGCCGACGAGAAAAACGACGTGAGATCACTCAACAGAAATCTCCAAAACTATATGTACCTCGTCCTGAAAACGGTCAAGACGGGCACGTGGGAGCTCCCCAGTGCCGTGCCCGGAAAGAACGTCAACATCTCTTTGCGAGAGGTACGCATAAATGCCCTTCAGATATCACACTCGCCTCTCCATTTTTTTTTTTTTTTTTTTTTTTTTTTTTTATAACGAGATGTACTAACGCTTCAATAATGTCTCTTCATCCAGGCGGCCACTTACGCATGTCAGCTTGCCGCGAGCGACGATATGATTACTTTCTTCTCTCAAAGTGCTCCCCTCGGTGCCTTCAAGGACCCTTCAACCAACATCACAGTATATGAGACGGAGATGCAGAGCGAGACCGAGAGAGACTCAGGTACTAAAACTCTCTTCTTTTTTTTTTTCCAGGATTTCTTCTACTTTGGGCGCTACATGAGCGGCGAGGTGAATCTCGACATTGACACGTATTCTGACTACGCGTGGGTGAGTCGTTTAGAACTCCCCGACTACATTGCACCGGATCGCTGCCAGCAGCTCCTGAGGTTCCTCCCTCCCACTCTCCCCATCACCGAAGAGGACCTGGCCATCCCTGATTTCTCCCCCATACCCGACTACCCTGAGTACCACCGCTATTCATCCAACCTGTAAAAGAATCCCTTTCAAACACACAAATTCAACACACACAAAAAAAAGTTCATTCAAATGCACGCTCGCAAGTTGTCCAGCACGGCCGCCACATTGACCTCAGCGAGGTTCTGCTCAAGAAACACGTCCACCAGTCGCTGGCTGTGTCGCAGTCGCTTCAAAACACAAACCAGTATTTCTTTTGGGTTTCTTTTGTTTTCTTTGTGTCTCGCTAGTGCACTCACCTCTTCCATCACTCCCTCACGGTCCATTGCCTCCACTCGCTCACCTGCCTCCATTGCATCCGTCACCACCCTTCCGCGGCTCACCACGCTCTCACTCACGCCTGCCAACAGAGCCACTTCGCACCCGTAGGACCAGTCGGCAAAGCCACTCACAAGGTGGTACAGATATGCAATACCCTCACGTGAATTCTGATCCGTGTGCTACACGAGAACACACATCTTGTCATTCAGACGCCGTCTTAGCTCTGCTCGTACCTTGTGCACTTCCATCTTTTCATAGCTCAGTCGCGGGTCGGGCTGGAGCAGTTCTTGCTTCACAATCTCTTGAAAGTGCGTACTCGCCACCACCTACTTACATTCATAATAAAGATTAGTAATAATTATTATTATTATTAATTATTACTCCGTAATTTACGCCTTCCCTTCTTTTTTTTTTTTTTTTTTTTTTTGTACCTTTGGACAATCTTCGCGTCGTGAAAGAAAATTACGTAGAGTTGCACAAAGCAGAGCAATTCCGTCCACGTGCAGAGTGCCTTTGTGTAAAGTGATAGGTTGATAAGGTAGATTTAAATTTTTATGGCTATACCTTTGCCAAATTCGTCGAGAAGGACCAACGAGCGACGCGTCGCATGTTCCACCGCAAGCGACACCTATTTGTTAGAATTGATAAAACATTGTGTAAATAAAATAACTCAGTAAATATGATTCTCCATCGTTGTGTAACCTGCTGCAGATCAATGGCAAATGAGGAGCGCATCACGGACACGCTCTGACGCGTGTGAATGCGGGTAAACATTCGATCGACGGGAGTCATCACGACACTCTGCGCCGGCACAAATCCACCAATCTGTGCCAGCAGCACAATCAATCCCACCTATTAAATAAACCCTAGTCGTAATTTCTTGTACGTATTATTTGACGCGTACTTGTTTAAGATAAACAGATTTGCCGCTCGCATTGGGTCCCGAGATCACATGCACACAACAATCATCGTCAAAATGGCTGTCGTTAGGAATGAACGTCGGCACGCACAACTCCTGAAGCACATGACGACCACCTACAATGGCCAGGCGCGTCTCCGTATCACTCGCAATCACCTCGGGGCACACCATTTGAAACTCAATGGCGGCAGTTGCAAGCGATGCACAGCTGCGAAAAAAATCTTTTTTCGAATTTCGGATCATGTTTGGAAGAATTTTTTACCAATCAATGTGCGCTGCAATGTCAGCTGCTTCAATAATAATTTGTGCACGCTCAAGAACCATGGCTTGCAGGGCAAACATCAGCTCCGTCTCCTTGTCTGGCGCAAAAAAAAAAAAAAAAAAAAAATGCAGAATCAACCGAAAAGCGATATCAAGATTAATGACGAAGCTACTGCAAGAACGTCGCGAGAAAGTGAAAGGGAGATATTGGAGACAGGTTGACGGATGACCAGAGAAGCAACGAACACGGACGAAGTGTATAACTATGTTAATTACCGACAATGTTGCCATGAATATCCCCCAGGCGCTCATCCATCTCTTTTGTGCGCGTGCTCTTGTAGTGAGTGGCATGCTCCGTCACAAACTAAAACAATATTTTCATCGTGTACACAATGTACACCATATTATTATTAGTATTTTGTCAATATACCTGAAATTCAAGATCATCGCTCTGCAAAATCTCCGTCTCCCCATTGACCATTTGACTTTTCGGGATCGCCACAAGATATCCAATCTACTCTCCAACAAAATCAAAACAAAAACCTCCGAGCAACAAAAAATATGCCTGAGGAAAGTAAACGACGGTGCAGGAATTGATGACAGGATTGTTGAGTATTTCTTCGCGTGCCACCGATGTCATGAGTCCAGGTAGATCATTGTAAGCTCGCTTGAGATCTATGATAAAAAAAAGAAAAGACTTATTAATAACGTTGCACACCCCAGAGGAAAAGAATTTGCAAAATAGATCCGTGTAAAACCCAGATACAAAGTATGGCCAATAACGAAACTCACATCAACGACATTATTATAATAAATAATTATTCTTATTATTATTTTGATAACTGGCTTCATCTATTATATTATTTTCATTTATTGTTACCATCCAAGCTTTCATCCACTCCACTTTTGACGACAAATCGCGCATTCGACTTGCTCTCCGGAAAGTCCACCTGAAAGAAACATTCAGCATCAAAGAAATCGAATACAATCATTAAAAAAACTACCAATCGCTCCATTACGGTGGTCACTTGACTCAACTGATCTCCAAAGGATTTTGCCATTTTCTGGAACAGACCAATCTTCTACAAAAACAATTAGTAATAATAACTTCCCTTCCAGATCTCCGCTTTTTCTTAATAAGTATACCTGGTCTGCGCCCTTGGCTAAATCGCGTAGAAGAACGAGGTTTTGAATAGACTGATAGGCTCGTACCCAGTCCTGAGGGCTCACTCGACTTGTCTTCATTCGCACCAAAACTCCCTACAGAAAAATAGAAATGGTTTTGAGCGTTTACTGTTTTGTGTTCGTTTTGTGTTCTCCCAAATTTATATGTGTACCGAAATGTTCTTGATGCCCCTCATGCACTCGCGAATTGACAGTAAACGCTCGTGGTGGCAAGGCTCAGCAAGGTAAGCAACCACCTAAGAAAAAAGAACGAAATCCACAACACAAAAAAATATTATTATTATTATAATTATTAACTGTTTTTATTACATTTCTAAAACGCACACGTAATAGTAGTAGTATTTGTTTATAAACATGTTTTCTTTTTGTTCTTACACTCTGACGACTGAGAATCTCTTCAACTTGTGTGAGAGGGCGCAGAAACCACAATCGTAGCATTTTTGAACCCATTGGTGAACCCGTCTTGTTCATCACACCAAAGAGCGACAGTCCCTCCTTGACGGTTGTTGCTTTGTGTGTTGCGGGATGTATTTCACGATGAAACACTTGAAGTGAGCTGACAAAGAAAAAGAAAAAAAAAACAATCATAATAATATTAATTAATATTATTATTGTTTTAAATCCCTATTAGAATACGTACAAGAGAGCATTCTCATCAATGGCCATGAGATGGTCCAGCGTAAACAACTTGATGGATGCAATGGGGACTTTCATGTTGGTATCCTCCAACTCCACATTCACTCGCTGCTTTTCCAGGTAGCGCAGCAGACCTCCACCCGCACGTATCTAAAAAGTACAAGCAGTAAGAAAAACAACAAAAAAATATAATAATTATATAATTATAATCATAATAATAGTATTGTGATGCTCTTTGTTTTGTATATTGTCTTGTATTGACATTGAGTACAGCTCTTGGTTCTCTATTAATTATTTTTTCTTATTATTATTATTACCAATTGCTCATTGATGGCCAGCGGAATCACTGCGTCAACAAGCCCTTGACGTCGCACCCCGTTTTCAGTATCTTCTTCCGAGATGGTCTGCAAATTCTCCAAGCGACTAAAAAAAACAACAAGAAAATTAATGTAAAAATATAATAATAATAATAATTATTATTATATTATTAATGATGTACCGCCGACAAGAATCAACGGAGAAGTCGGCATTGGAGAGAGTCTCAAAGGTAGTCGCCTGTTCATCATCTGGAATTCCTTCGACTTCGGCTGTGTGGCAAACGGTTGAGAAACAGCGCAAACGCAACGAATTTGATACATCAGCTAATACGTTTTTTACCGCGCAAAATCTCAAGGAGACGCTCGTCTTGAAAACAGCTCGTCACCACGACAGCAGGTCGAATTTGCAGCATGATGCGCTTGAGCTGATCAAATGGTGCTGCTTCGGGAAGGTCAGGCATGAGAAAGAGCTCGCAACTGCGACTGTCGTACGCAGCCATGCCTGGGAAACGAAAAGCGAGCAGGAATGGAGCAGGAATCAAACGACGGGAAGAACAAACGCTTATTCTTCATTTTCATGCCCATCCCGTGCTAACCCTTACCTAACTTCCCTCCTTTCCAAACAACACTCATGTAAATCTGCCCGAAATAAAGCAAGAGGAAGCCGGGGAAAGCACAACAAGACGCGTTTTGAGGTTTCACCTTCGAATGTGTCTCCGCGTCGTCGTCGTCGTCAGCCCACACCACCGAGCGTGTGGCAGCGCGTTGTACTGGTACGCGTTCATCGCATCCAACGCTTCTCTCTCCTGTCGGCGTCGCTGGAGCCGGAGCGTCCTCAAAAGTTTCCAGATTCATAAAAAAGAAAAAGACTGAGAATAAAAATTAATAATAATCATAATCATAATCATTGTTCTTACTCGAGTCGTAACGCGATCAATTTATTTTTGTTTGTCTCTCTTCCCTTCTCTGCTCTCAACATGGTAGGATTCATCAGCAGTTTGTTTTACTTACTGCATATCTTATATTGGTTTCGTTTGCAGACGGACGTTGAGGGAGAACTTGCGATTCTGACAGTAACATAATGTGTCCTGCTCAAACCCTCTTCTGATCCAGCTCTCTCTGTCCTTCCGCTCTTTAGGATCTTCTTGATGGGTTCTATGGCAACGCAACTTCGAACGAACGAAAGGGAGAAATTGGTAAGTCATCAATAATATAATTATTTTGACCTGTCACGAAACACATTTCAACCGAAAAGGTCGACAACTCGCCGACATCCGCGACAGCCCTGTCTCCTGGGGCCTCTGTATAGAGGTGCTGTCGCGTCGGTCCGGTGGTGAGACCGTGCAATGGTATCTTCTGTCCGTTTTGGAGGTGAGATTTACACTGCTGAAGTGAGAGCCCAATTTGAAATTTGAAATTGTGTTGTATTGTGCTCGCTCAGAATACCATTCAACGATGGTGGTCGCAAATGAGTAGCGACGATCACAGTGTGATGCGGTGTCTGTTGTGGCAGCTCATTGTGGACGAAGGCGAACGTGAGACACTTTCAACGATGGTCTTGTGTAAACTCATCCAGGTGAATGTCGACATGGCTCGCCTCGAATGGTACGCCCGCAAACGAGAAGCATGTTGGAGCGAGAGCCACAAACAAAGCGTGTACTCAAAGTGTGTCTTTTTGAACAGGCCCGAGGCAAACCCCGAGTTTCTCGCACGACTGGCACAGCTGTGCGAGTCCACCAGCGACACCGTTGCTAGCCGTCGCACACTCATTGGAATGCGCATGCTTGCTGTCGTCTGTCGTGAATTCGGTCAAAAGTCGACGCAAACCTCGGGCACGTCGGTGGCCCTGTCGGCACAGCGCAGCGCACAACTACACTCGTTGATGCTCGAGCAGTCGGCGTCCCTCCTGCAGTTGGTCGCCTCGACTGCCATCTCGTGTTGCGCTTCCTTTGCCGATGCCTCCACCTCGGACGCCGACTCGTCTCTGTCAGACCCGATACACAATGTGCTTTGCGATGTGTTTGACTGTGTGCTTCAACTCGCCGCCTGGATGCCACCGTCGGTGCTTCTCTTTCACCCGCTCCACGCACAGTTCCTCGAGCACGCATTTGAGTGTGTCAAGGCTTTCGTCACAAGCGAGCGTCACGTACGCACTGCCACCGCCGCCCTCAATGCCGTCAATGCACTTATTGCGCCCAACCGTGTGCCTCGCGAGGCCAACGATCACCTTGCCATTGTGTTTGTCTTTGCCTGTGACCTTCTCGCTTTGGTCACGTCGACCGACGAGACTCTCATTGCACTCGACGAAGAATTTTCATGCACACTCCTCGAGTTTCTTCGCAATTTTTCCACATCACATTTGCGGCGCGTTGAACAGCTGCAAATTGTCTCAGCGTCCGCCTCGGTGCCCGTTTACCTTGCGGGACTTTTTCGATTCACGTTTGCCCCGCAAAAGAGTGCCTCGCACTTTCTTGCCTGTCTCGACATGTGGAATGACTTTCTGGAGCATCTCAGTGCGACCCTTGAGGCAGTGCAAGGCCGCGACGATGCCGCGTCGCAGCAGCAACAAGAGCACATGCTCGCGAGTTACCGCGACGGAGTGCTTCAGCTCGCAGAACACACTCTGCGCACCTGTCTCATGTCCGACTCGGCCGACTTGCTCGAGGACATTGGCGCCGACACCACTTGGACGGCGACCTTTGCCGAGCTGCGCATCAACTCCAATGCTGAGGTGGCGTTGCTCACGAGCATGAGTGATCCTGAGAGTGCCAGTGGTGTTGCGTTTCAGGACGACTCAGAATGGTCCGCGTTGCTTCAGCCGGCCATTGAGTGCATCGCAACCATTGCTACCATGTTTCCCGACGCAGTCCTCAACGACATTGTCTGTCCCCGCTTCATGCACTGCTCAGATCTCCTTCTCAGCGAGACGACGGACTCGCTCGATCCATATTCCACGCGCGACGTGTGCACCCTCCTCCAGCTTGTCGGGTCACTCTATCACGTTCTCTGCGCACCCGACGATGACTCTGTCTTTGTGGCGCGCGCTCTCACTGCCGTCGAAATTCACGAGCGTGTCGCGCATCTTGTCACCTTTGCACTGCAAACGAACCACACTAGTCCACACCACACACAGCTGGTCAGTGAGCTCTTTGGTCTGCTTCGTGCCGAGGTCGCCTGGCTGGCGCGTCTCCGCTTCATGCTCATCAACAGTCGCGCTCAGAGCGACGCAAGTGCCTCTCAGGAAAGCGAGCAACTTGCTCGATTGCAGTCGAGCTTTGACATTGTCTGTACCCAAATGGTCCAATGGTCATCCGCTGCAATTCATCAAAACACTGTTAGAAACGTGAAAAAAAAAAGAGATGTTCTCAATCTTTTTTTCTCTGTTTAGTTGTCAGTGGTGGTTCGCATTGCTGCTGCTCAGGTCATCCGTTCACTTGCCATGACCGTTCGTAGCAGTCTACCGTGCAACACAGGCGAGTTTCGCACGTTGCTTGAGCTGGCAGAGACAACAGAATCCGATGAGGAAGGAGGCGCGTCACACGAGCACCCTAGTGGTCTCACTGCTCACATTGCATTGATGGAGTCACTTGTGGCCACGTGTGTGCTTCCGTGGCCCGTCACATCTCCTGAAGAACAGCTTCTTGATGCACGGCTCAATGTTTGTCGTCAGTTGCTTCACAAGTCGATCACTCTCGTGCAATCTGCAGCTCAATCAAGTGATTTCACTCCTCTGCTCACTCCCGAGTCAAACTCAATGCGACTCCGTCTCGTTCGTGCGTTATGTGTACTGACTGTCTCAGTGCGTCTTATTGACAGCGAGACTACTCAGTCTAAACGCATTCTTTATCAGGTTTTTAACGTAATCATTTTTGTACAACACTCTAAATACTTCTCTCTGACTATTTAGTTAATTGGCGACATATTTCCTGCGCTTGTCGCTCTCATCCAAGCGCTCGGTCAATCACACTCGTCTGTTCTCCTCTCAGCACTGCTCACCACCCTCAATGCGTTTCTCAGTGCTTTCAAATCCTTTGCTGGCTCTGACATTGTCTCGTCTGTTGTGGAGTTGCTTCTTCAGCTTTTCTCACAACGTAGCTTATTCATTGGTGTTGTTTGATATCTCTTTTGTTTGTGACTGACTCAATCTCTGTCTCTCTCACAGAACACTCTGGACATTCACTCACTGTTCTTCGACAAGTCATTTCCGTTCTCTCTCTCATCGCGAGTGAGCCCGGAAAACAGTTTAAAGCACTCATTCCAAACTGTCTCGAGATTTATGTCAATCGATTGTCTCCCCTTTTGGTTCAGGTAGCGAATATGAGTCAACTACGAATAATAATATTATTATAATATTTTGCTATTATTATTATTATTTAGTCTGAGGTTTACTGTGAGGTCATTCCGGATTATATCAAAGCAATCGAGTCACTTCTCTGTGTAAGTTACAGAAGGAAATAGTGTGCTTTTTGTATGTGTCTTATTTAGATTGATTCACTCTCATTCAATTTCTCTATCACTTTGTGTTTTTTTGTTTTTTCTCTCTGTCACTTTGTTTCTCTGGTTGAATTTTGCAACAGAATCAATCACTTACAGCTCTTTTCTCTCACATTTATATATTTGTTCTGCTCTATTTAGGACAATTGGCGATATTTCCAGAGCAACAACTCAAGCCAATTAGGAAACGTCCTTCAGACACTTGTCAATATTCTCTCGCAAACACACTCACTGAGTGTCCTCTCACCCCACACAGTCACAACTATGTGTGTCTCTCTGGAACACGTTCATTCGCGTGTCAGTCTATTAAGCAGTGTCTTTTTTCTCAAGTCCTTTTCGTCCACTTTTGCCCATTCCCTCTTGACTCTTAGAGTGTTGAGACAATGGGATTCCGTTCAGGATCACATTCACTCACTGGTAACTCAAAAAAAATATTATTACTATTATTTATTATATTAGTTTACTTCGTTTTTTGCAACCATAAGTACTATTGTGTCTCGCCATTTGCTCACTTTGTTTCTTTCTCCTTCTTCTCTCTCTCTCTCATTTTGTTTTATGGTTTCTTGCTCTAATTTAATTGCTCTAACACACACTCTTTCTCTTTAAATGCCCTGTATCTTCAAGCTCTTTGCAATTGCCTCGGCGCAATTTGAGCAGTTTTTTAGAGAGTTTCTTCCTGAGTGGATCTCATCACTCACTGACATTCCCGCGCAACGTCAAATGCTCTTAGACTGCATTACTCAGGAAAAGGTTCCAATTGTGTGGATGTGTGTGTATGATATCACACCGATTGATTAATTGTGTGTGTGTTTTTTTTTTTTTTTCTCTGTAGGACATGAATGGGTTTGTGGAGCAGATTTGTCATATGGTTCGAAATGTGTGTCATTTTGAACTGATTTCTCAATGAAAAGGTCATTTGTGTTGTTACAATGGGAAAGTAATGATTTTAAAGTTCAGAGTCACTTTCGTCGGAGTTTTGATCAAGAAAGAATAGACGAGAGCCCACACTCAATCGTCGACCAACGCGCTGGAGCTAAAAGGAATCATTTCAAACGGGTGCTAAGGACTCGTCATTAGGGGTTAGAAATAGAGTTGTACCTCGAATGAGCGGTCACAGTCAAATGAATAGGGCCCTGTTGAAACAGGCTCAAGGATCACAATCGCGTTGGTATGTGGTGGAAGTTCTACGGAAACCACATCTACAATATACAATAATAATAATAATAATAATAATTTAATATAATTGAAAGTCAATCTCAAATGACAAACAAGTAGTTGTTTCATATTTGAACAATCGTCAATCTCAAATGACAACAAACAGTTCTTTCTGACATGTTTAATGTACCTTTGTGAACGTAACAGAGTTTCTTCCCACAAAGTGCAAGTGAGATTTTCATATTCTTCAAACGAAACTTGAGCTTTTCTTTCAAATGAAGCTACAAAAGAAAACAGCCGAATCTCAAATGAAAATTTTGTGTGTGTCACTAAAAGATATATTTTTGTTATTACCTGAGACGAAGAGTTTTTGTATCTGAAAACGTGGACTCGTTCTTCAGTTGGACCACCGCCAGACCAACTGAACATGAGAATTTGAGGAGCACTAAGGGGAACGAGAAAGAGCAATGAGTGACGGTCAGGACTGAGAGTCATTGATTGAAAGTGAATAATTGATAGTTCACTGAGAGTGGGTGATTGATGGTCAGTGAGAGCGATTGATTAGAAGGAAATGATTGGCTACGATTAGAGTGAGAGTAAGAGTGGGAGAGTGAACCATACCCACTTCCGGAGAAATCGGAGGGTCGTCCGTGAGTTTCAGCAAGTTGTTTGTACAGGCGGGAGTAGAAGCGACGTAGATTGAAGGAGGGATTAAATGTGGGTTTCACGGGAGAGTCCGAGTAGACAGAGAAGACAAAGCGGTGGGGAGAGCGGTCCTGGAAGAAAGAAAAGCTTTAGGGTTTGGCAGAGGAAGCGTATATAAGAAAAATAAGTAGAGAATCAAGAAGGAAGCGTATAGAAGAAAATAAGTAGAGAATCAAGAAGGAAGCGTATAGAAGAAAAAAAAATGGAGAATCAAGAAGGAAGCGTATAGAAAAAAAAATAGAGAATCAAGAAGGAAGCGACTATAATGTTAATAAGGTTCATGGAGAGGGTTAGGGTCAGGCATATTAAAGGGTAGCATGATACGAACTGACACACGCTCTCATGTCTCTTACTGTCTGGCTGACGTCAAAGCGCACCACCACAATATACTTTCCTCGCTTAAGTGCCATTTTAAGGATCAATTCGCGCGACTGAGTGTACGTTGAGCGCGCAATGGGTCGCACGGGATTCTCCGCACTGAAAATTGAAAACCTATAATTTTTAACCAACCAATGAAACGTTAATCACAACACACACGGAGAACAGAATTAAAATTACGAGGCAGAGAGATAGTGAGAGGACTGCCGTTTGTCTCTGTCAAGAAAGCGCTTGTCAGTCTGGTGTAAGGTAAAGACTGCTTCTTCGCGAATGGTTGCACGCACATCCAACTGAATGACAGTTTCCCCTTCACGAAAAGCCAATTTTCGTCGCATCTGATCGGTTTCAAGAGTACAATCAAGTGCAATGGATTCGCCTGTGTGAGGGTTGTGAATGACACGAGAAGGAGCAGAGGGAGAATGGGCTGTGCGGGGATTGGCGCCGAAAGAACGGCCGAGCGGGGCATAGTAGGCGTTCATGGGCGCACTCACAGAGTCGTAGAACCAGCCGTCGCGACTCTCGCAGATGTACACCCCATCCTATAACCAACAATAATAAAGAGGCACAGAAAAGAATATATATATTGTGTGTGTGTGTGAGGAGTCCATTCGGATTTGGATAAGAGCTTATTAATTCCCAAGGTGCGTGTTTACCCTAAAGTACTTGACAAAATCTTCAATCTGCATCCAGAAACAACCGTCTGCCCGTGACTCGTGATGCAATGCTTTTCGCAGCTTAGGAGTCCTACCGCAACCGCAGACACACGCACGCAGAGAAAAAATAGAGAGGGAGACACACACACACACACACACACAATATAAACAGTCACTATCAATCCGTGAATCAGAGCTGCAGAGACATACTCAACTCATACCATTCTTTAGCGTCGTCACTCCACCGCCCTTTCCACTCCATTGAGTCCGCCCATGGGTTTCGTAGCTTGATCAACTGAATCCTCCCTTTCCGTTCCGCAGTAATCTCGGTCACTTCCATCACAGCATCTGAACAGTAAGAAAGCCAAGAGAGAGAGAGAGAGACAACAATAATAATAATTAGAAGAAGAAGAAGAAGAATACAATAAATTATTCGCATCAATATACTTATGATTAGATTGATTTAAAAGTCTCGCTGTGATACTCTCACTCTTTTGCGTACTCGCACGCATATTTTAAAAACGACAGTGCTTTGTTTCTTTTCCATTTTTAGCTCTCAACTCTTACACGCGTGATTTGCAATGAGACCCGTCTGAGTTTCATGGTCCTTTGGCAGTGGTCCTACTGACGCCGCAAGCATAGCCTGACGTCGTTTGTAGTCGACCAAATGCTCATAGAATGTTCTGATCTCACTAACAGAAAGAAGAAGCACAGACAGAGATAAAAAAAGTGACACAAATCAGTGAGTGACGTGCTGATAATAAAGTGAGATGGAGTACTCTTGAGATTTGGGTGGTGGTTGCCAGGACGTCATTGCGCCAGTGAGATCCTTTAGAGCATGTTCGGGACTTCCCGACTCAATTTCAGCGTAACTTCCGTGGATTTTGGCCCAAGCTGTACAAAAAAGGGAAAATAATAAGGGTTCAGAATAGGAATGGGCTTCGATCTACTCTGTTTCCTTTTCGATCGTTACCCTTTTCAAGCAGCACCACCCAAATCTCGCGTGCGTGGCGACTCTGTGAAAACACTGGAGTTCCCCTTGCGCTGCTACATGGGATAAAATCGTCCACCACAATCTCCTAGTCGCAGTCATAGTTTCCGTCAAATGACTCATATACAAGAATAACAAAAATATATTGCCCAACTCCATTATACTTTGTACAGCTCTCTATTCTCTAAATTATTATATTTTCTTATAATTATTATTATATTTTTAATCTCACCTGCCATTCACCGTTTTTACAGATGAGCATTGCGTAGCAACCGTACTTGTTGGATTTCTTGGTGACAAACAACTGCTCGATGAGATGGGGTCGCTCGGCCAACACCGAAAGCGCACTCAGATAGTAACAGTCCCCCAACTTTCCTTGCCTGCCACACATTTTGACGCACAACCATCAGCGCACGTTTCACAGGTCAATTAGTGTTCTATTCCTGGGCACTTACATCACATCACTCGGTTCGATTCCATGCTCAAACACAAGCACCTTTCCGTCGGTGCAAAACTCCGAAGCACGTCGCCACACAATCGATTGCCACTCGCTTGCTTTGTTGCCAAGCATTGACCAGTCTTGCGCCAGACTGTATAACCATGCACAAGATGCGAGATCATGAGATCAATATTATTACCATCGACTCGTTGCTTTAGTACCTCTTTCGCTCTGGCGGAAACTCTGGATCGACAAAGGGAAGTCCAGACTCACGACACTGCTTCATCGCTTCGTCCCATGTGATTTGGTTCCGCTTGGCACTTTCGTAGCCCTTATCGCCGTGCGACTGCATGTCCGTTCGTCCTTTGTTCGCTACAATGAGCAAAAAACACCGCCCATCCAAGGCAAGTTCAAAACCACAGCAAAATCGACAGCCGAGTCTCTAACACCCCATCATACCCATAGTAAGCGTTCGACGCATGTTAGGCAACGACTGGGTAGCCGACGAGCGAGGGCCTGACGGCACTGATAACGACTGTATTTGTGGTTGCTTGGCAACAACTTTGCCTGAAAAAAAGAGTTAACCCTATTCAAACACGAAAAAAACAGCATGCTGCTTGCTGCTTGCTTGCAGTACCTGCACTGGCTTGCTGCTGTTGCTGCTGCTGTAGCGCTGCAGGGCGCACAGTCCGGTCGTGAACGTTGTCTCCAGGAACGTGATCGCAGAGGAACGTCGGCGCACGTCGCTACAAATGGAGGAGACGTCAGCCAAGGACGACGAAGAAGCGGCGGAGGACAACGTACAACTCCCTCGCCATGAAGGTGGTTTGAGATGGGAACAGCAACTTTGCTCGAACCGCAGCCCATAAGAGAAAGAAATTATTATAGTATTCAATCAGATCAGAAATAATAATTAATATCAGAACCTTATTATTATTAATCATTATGAGGTCATAAAACAGTCGCTATTAACAGTCTTCTGTCCGAAACACAGCCTATCGATTACTCGTATCTGTACTCCTTCGAGTCTTTTTCGTGTATTATTATTGCTATACAAATACAAATATATAATTGCTATGTTGAGTTGTCTTCTGGGTGACTTGGTGCTCTCATTTGTCGCAGCTGTGCCAAGAGTGCTTCGTGATCACCCAGTTCGGTCTGAAGAATCTGCGTCTGAGTGCGTGTGAGCAGCTGCAGTGCACTCGCAAGCGACGCCACAAACTCACTCTCAAACAGTGCCATTTGTGCGCGCATCGCATCCGAAGCGCCCAGATACACCGCGCGCGCTTTGCGGTGTGTTTCAATGCTCCGCTCAACCAACCGCTGAGCATGCTGCGCCTTGGACGGGTCAAAGTCCAGTGAGCGACTTAGCTTGCGCTGACTCTCTTCCAACTGGGCTGTTTTGCGGTGTGCGGCGTCGCTTGCATGCAACAGCCGCGTGCGTTCATTCATGACGTCCTTTGCACCTGCAATCAGTCCCAGTGCCTCCACAAACGCATCTTCAATAGTTTCCTGCCACACCCGCACTTGCTGCGTCGCATTCGCTTCTTGTCCCCCCAACAACTGCCCAAACACCGACGCACATGCCGACAGCTGTGTCTCAAGTGCGCTGCAATCACTGAACGTTCGCCATTCACGTCCCAGTGCCACCACCTGACTCGCCACAACGGCTTTGCGCGCCCCATCAAGCACAGCCAGCGTTGATCGTAGTGCCACACATCGCTCCTCAATTTCCAACAACTGTTTGCGTCGCTCCTCAAAATACTACACACACCACACATACAAGCAGGCCTGTCAGTGACAATTTTTCTCTTTTCTTTCACATCTTGTCTATCTCATTTAGTTTCTCACACACTTCGCTTCTTCCTCGCTTGTTTCTCTCTCATATTGTTTCTCTCTAACATTGTTTCTCTCTAACATTGTTTCTCTCTTGTTTCTCTCTCTCATTGTTTCTCTCTCATATTGTTTCTCTTTCACATTCTCTCTCTCCCCCTATCTATCTATCTATCTCTCGCTACTCACTTCGTCATCTTCGGGTGGTCGACAGTCGATGAGCACCGGATTGCGCACAAAACCACGGTCTTCGCCCACAGCACTGCTCAGTCCCAAGAGGAAGCTGCTGGCGGCAGCTCGCGCTGTCGTGGCAGCACTCGTCGAGCCAGCGGCTGTTGGCACCCCCGACGCGGGGAGCAGCCGGACGGGGCCGTGAGTGCCCGGCAAGTCAGCAGCGTTGAAAAGAAAGTCGCGAAAGGGTTCGCTCTGAAGAAATATGGGGCTGTTGGCGATGCGGCAGACCCACCGGCCGAGTCTGCGCACAAGCGAGGCAACGTCCGCCTGGCGAACGCCGTCGGTAAGGGTCGGAACGGGCGGCAGGAGCAGACCGGGATAGCGCAGCTTCAGCTCACCCCGAATCCACACAAAGTCATTGGTGGTGCGCACCCGGCAGCACGGCAGCTCCTGGCGGTGGCTGGCACCGCGGGGAAGTGCGCGTGTCGTCACCACAAACACCGACGCTGTGCTGTTCTCTTTGCTCTCCGACACATCAATCTCCGCCCGCACCGCCGTCGCCAGTCCTCCCGCGTCCGCCTCCAGTGGCACACTCACCAGTCCTTCCGACGTCGCTGGATCCATCGCAACAATTGTGAATGGGCCGGGAGGGTGTGAATTGTGATCGTGTCCTCATCGAATGACTGAATAATCGACGATGAATTGATCATCTGAGTAATCATTGTAAAAACACCCCTTCACGCGTGCCACCCGTCGTCTTCTTCTCCAACCCCCATGTCCAACGGCCCCTCCTCTACCCCGGCGGAGGCTGCCGCTGCCGCTGCGGCTGGTGACTCCTGGCGTGAGACTCTCACTGCGCCCCCCGCCGACCTGCGCCCCAAAACCTCCGACGTCACTGACACAAAGGTCTCCTCTTCCCTCCCTAGTCCTCCTCCCGCAATCCTTCATTTCTTGCATTTGGCTTCCGTTTTTTTTTTTTTTTTTTTTTTTTTTTTTTGTTCTTAGTGGGTCTTCGTCTGTGCTTGAGATTTGTCTTGCGTGGCTGCGCTCCGGCAAAACCGCTCACAACGCCATTCGTTTTGCCTGGTGGGGCGCAGAGGTACACACCCAGTGCATATACCGCACTCAATGCACCCCTCAGTCCCAAACACACTCTTGGAATTCACGCTCAATGCACATCTTATGTCCTGTTTTTTGTAGGAGTACGGTTTGCTGGGCTCACAGGCATATGTGGATGGACTCAAGGCGAAGAACGTCACTCTACTTGATGAGGTACCAACGCACTCACTCAAATCTTTTCTCCCACTCACCACAAAGACATTTTAAGACATTTTATATACACATACGCGTGCAATATGCTTAACCACATTTTGTCTGCAGATTGCACTCAATCTCAACTTTGACATGTTGGGGTCGCCCAACTACTTTCGTGGAGTGTACAATGGCACTGGCGCTGATGCCTCGGTGGTCAATGGCTCATCGTACCTGCAGGGGCTCTTTGAGGCCCACTTCCAGTCCCTCTCTCTTCCCACTACTCCCACTGCCTTCAACGGTCGCTCTGACTACGGTCCTTTCATTGAGAACGGAATTCCCGCCGTACGTCAAAAGGCTCTCAAAAACACCCAAGCCACTCATAGTGGCGTACTCTCTTGCAGGGCGGTCTGGCGACAGGTGCCGAAGTGATCAAGACGATGGAAGAGCGGACGTTGTACGGCGGTCTGGCCAATGCGGCCTTTGACACATGCTATCACAAAGTGTGCGACACCCTCGAGAATGTCAACCGTGAAGTGCTCGAACAGAACGCACAGGTAAACGACACACGCTCATCGACACACACCCCCCAAATGTTTTCTTCTCAGGCTGCTGCAACCATCCTCGAAACGGTCGCCACTGATCCCAATCTTCGCGAACACCTCAACAACAAACTTCCGTCAGAGCTGCTAACTCTTGATGCCGAGCACACTGAGCGTCCCAAACGCTTTGCAAAGCGTCATCATCTCGGCTATCTTGAATAGTGAACTGTCTCAAAAATATATTTCCTTTGTTTCTCGCCAGAACACATTGTACACCTCAGTGTGACATGATGGTGTTCAAATTCTTTTTTCTCTTGTTCATTCGCTCTCGTCACACACATAAAAGGGTTCTTTAGACCATCATTTAGACGCGCACGCTTCAAGTATTCCACGAGTTGTCCTTGTACACATGCTCGCCCTTCTTACCCGCCAGTCCCACCACGGGCGACTCAAAGCGCGACGGCGACTTGGAGTGCACAGGCGTCGACACCGCAGCCGCAGCCACTTCCCCTTCGTCTGCGTCCGGATCCATGTACATCTGACGCAGGCGTGACAGGGACAGTTGTTCACCTACATAGACCAATCTCAGAATGTGCGCAAGTGTGTGTGTGTGTGTGTGTGTGTGTGTGTGTGTGTATGTATGCATGTATTATGTATATGTGTGTACGTATATAATTATATTATATATAATTATAATTATATTAATTATAATACATATAATTATGTGTGTGTGTACTTACCCTCAACGTCTCCGACAAGATTCCGCTTGCTCACATAGCGCGTCTGTGTTGCAGGGCTGTGTCGTGCACTTGCCGGATGGCGCATGAGGAACTCCTCGAGCTTCATCCAGCCCCCGCCCACGCGCACCATGCAACCCTGCGAGCCCACTCGGATGTTCAACTTCTTCCGCCCATACTCGTACATGCCGGGTCGCTCGCCCCGCCGAATCCCCAACGAAGTCCCCAAGTTGTTCACAATGCGCCCCACCTCGACATCAATGGCATCACTTTCGTCGGGTCGATACGCTCGCTTTCGCGGCGTTGACATGGGACTCTGGTCGTCGTGGCTTGGGGGAGCACGTCGCGTGCGTGATGGCGACAAAAGAGGTGCGCTGCTCGAGGCCGCCAGAGCAGACGCACGCTCCTTGGCCAGCTCTTCGCGTCGTCGCTTCGCCTCCTCAATGCGTGTCTCTTGTTGTTCACGCGTGCGTCGACGCTTTTCCTCATCTTCTTCGCGTCGTTCGCGGCGTCGCTGCTCTTCTTCGGCAGCAAGTCGTTCGCGTCGTAGCATGTTCTCCAGTTCCTTACGCTCTGTCTCAGCCGCACGCGCCACCGCCTCAGCGCGTCGCACTGCCTCCGCCTGCTCTCGACGTTCGCGTGCAGCCATGCGCTCGGCTTCGGCGCGCTGGCGCGCCAACTCTGTCGCTTCCTCGGCCGCCAGCGATGCCGCTTGCATCGCCTGCAAAGCCACTCGCTCTGAGTCTGCTCGTTCGCGCGCCGCCTCCTCACGCAGTCGCTCTACTTCGCGACGCTTCTCGCGCAACTCACGCTCTTCCCCCGCCCGTCGTCGCTCCTCTTCGGCTTGACGCAGCTCGTCGGCGACCTTAAGTGCCTCCTTTTCGCTGCGCTCGCGTCGCACCTTCTCGTGGGCGCGCATGGCATTCTCCTCGATGATCAGCGGGAAGGGGCTGCCGTGCACCTCCTTGTCACTGAGCAGCAGACTGTACGTGTAGTCGCCGGGCACAATCGCCAAGTAGCTCACCGAAAACACACCTGGCCGTGTCACAGCCACACTCGCATCGACGTGGCCAGGACCCGTAAAGCGCACCTCGAGCGAGTGCAGGAAGCTGTCGAGCGAGCACTCGCGGAAGAGCTCAGCACCTTTGCTTGTCACAAGCGCCACGGAAAAGGCGTTGTCGACGTCGGTAAGGGGCACGTCGAGGCCCACACCGTACTGGCGCACCAGCACTCGCTCGTGCACATTCACCGTAAAGGGACTCTCGGGTACCGGAACTCCGTCAATCGCCACGGCCAGGTCATACTTACCCGCCTTGTCCGTCTGAAACGTAAACGCATACGTTCCGTCCTTCCGGTCCAGCATCTTCGCATCCACATAACTCTTGCCCTGCATCGCCACATCCACACTGCGCCCCCCTTTTTTCAGTGCCTCCCCATAAATGTCAGTTGATCTAATAACAATCCAAAACAAGACAATCAGCTCTCACACAAGCACACGCTTTGATTCTTTCTCTCCCTCTCTCGCTGTGTTTCGCTTTCTCTCTCAATCACTCAAGTGGCTTCTTTCTCTCTCTCTCTCTCTATTATTTTGCTTCCTCTCTGTAACTTTCTTTCTCCTCTCTCCCAATACGACTCCGTCTCTTACGTAATGACAATGAGGTTCTCCAACTGAGTGTACGGGTAGACGAGTCCCGGCCCACTGCACCGTGCCAGCACCCTCTCTGACGCCCGAATCGGCGCCTCAGCCGTGTCACCTCCTTTGCTGCGCTTCTTCCGCGTCACAGCTATAATAATTATAAAGAACAAAAACAATAATGAATTAATTATTACGTCGTTGATTTCATTTTTGTTTGTTTGTTGATACCATTTTCAACGAGAAGATTGACTTGGAAGGGACCAGTCTGATTGGTCACAAAGCTGATCTGATGCTCGCGAGGGGCGATGGTCTGCACATCGACATCGACTGTGTCGGGTCCCTCGATGCGCGCGTCGACCCCCGTGCCGCCCGTCACTGTCACTGAGTAGGCGCCTGGCGTGCGTGCTACAAACCGCACTGTGTTGCTGCCGTCTTGGTTGTCGCGGATGTCGGCACGCACCGTCGAGGGACTCTTGATTGCCACTTGAATGGTGCTGTTGCTGCTGCGCGTTGTCGCGGTGCCCCCTGGCACCGCTCCAGCTGCATCAATTCCCTTGACGTTCTTCTTTGCTGCAACGTGCACCGCAAAGGGACTCTTCTCAATAGGCGCATCGTCCACAAACACATCCATGAGATAGTCGCCAGGCGTGTGCGTCGCATACTCCACGACGTACGTGCCGTCGCCATTGTCCACAACTGCTGCGTCCACGGGCGCCACTCCTGTGATCTCCACGTCGACACGGTGACCGCCCAATGCCAGTCGCTTGCCCGTGCGCGGCGCAAACGTCTCCACTGTGAACTTGTTGGGACGTTCCGTTCCGCCTTGTTCAAGACCCCGTCCAAAGGCACGACCACCTGCCATCTCGCTGAGTGTCAGTGCAAAGGAGGAGCGATCGGTCTGCGCTGCACCCTCCACCAGCACATCCATGGTATACGGGCCCGGCTCGGACGCACTGAATGTTACAATGTAGCAGCACGAAGGCAAGGCACGCGACGATTGAGACAAACTCGAACGACGACCTGAACCACCGCCGCGCGGTACAACTGACGAGTCAACGCGCCCCGCGCCCGAAAAATGCACGGTGACGGGTGGCAAAGAGGCGAGGTCGTTGCTAATGCTGCGCCCCGTCTCGTCGAGTAGGTCGAGCGTGAGCACACATGGGGTGTCTACGAGCGCGTGCTCGAGAGCGGCACCGTCCACATGCACGCGCAGCGAGCCACTGCGCACCGTGAGCGAATAAGGTGTATCAAAGAGAGCCAGGCCGCGGTCGAAGGCGTTGACACTGAGCACACCCGAATGAGTGCCCTCGGCGACAAACGACACAGTGTAGCGGCCCATGGCACCACCCCCACTAACACTCGTCTGGCTTGCATCTACCGTTGCATCTCCGGCAAACACCAGTTCGGGCATGCGTCCCTCGGGCAACGCACCCGCTAGACGACCCTTGTGGTCCATCATTTGAATGTCAAAAGACTCGCGCTTGCCCAGGTACAGTGCGGCGCGTTCAATGAGCGCACCTTGTGCACACGCGTGAGGACGGGGGTGTATGCGAAAGGTGACGGGCGAACTCTCAAAGGCAAGCGCCTCGTCCACCGTGCTGCTGTTGAGATCAAGCTCGGGCGTGAGCGTATACACGCCAGGTGTGTGTGCCGTGAACTGCACCGTGTATGTACCATCGTCGTTAGGCATCACCTTGCTCTGGACGGGCTCGGGACCCATGAAAACGGCGACGAGAGGCACGCATGGTAACGTTGGCAGGAACTGTCTCTTGCGCTCGAGATCGCGTTGCTGTTGTTGGCGCTGCGTGGGTGAGTAGGCAACGCCCGTGCTGTTGATGGCGCTGTGGTTTTCGTCGCGAGGCGTGTCCTCGTACAGTTCGATGGCAACCACATTGGGCGCGCCAGTCAGCGCATGGTCGAGGCCCGGACCGAACACACGAGCGCGCAGCGGTGGTGCCGGGCCCACTTCGATGGGAATGGCACGCTGGACAATGGGTTCGCCGCAAAGCAACGGCGTGAGTGTGTAGCGACCCTCGGAGGCGGGCGTGAACGTGACCGTGTACACTGCTCGATTAAGGACGCCTGGTGTCGAGCTACACACCGCGTCCACTTCGGCGGGGCCCTCAAAGGCAATCTCGACGTCTTCGGGCAGCGGTGGGGGCGACAGAGGGGCGCCTGTTGTCGTGGTGATATGCAGTGTGCACACGTTGGGTCGCGAGACACATGGACGATCAAGGCCCGAACCCGAGAGACGGCCGCGTGGGCGGACGTCCACTACGCGCACCACAAGGGGCGCGAGCAGCAAGGGCACCCCGTTGCAGACCGCCTCGACCTCGTAGCTTCCAGCCGTGTCCGGCGTAAACGACACGTCGTAACGTCCACCACCGCAGTCCTCGACGGCTGACAGCACACGACCGGGTCCGGCAAACGACGCAGCGATAGGGAGTCCTTCGAGGGGCGCGTCGTGACGCCCGCTCGCGTCGAGCGTCTGCAACGAAATCTCGTTCTCTTTGGCAACATGGGCGGGTCCCGGCGTGAGTGCCGGGCCAAAGACGCGCACACGAATTACCGCAGATGTAGTGGTCACAAACACGGGCACACCGTCGAGTGTTGCGAGTGTGCCGTGCACCAAAGGACGCACCGTGAGAGTTGAAGGTTCGACACCACCACCGCTCGGCACTGTGTATTGCGCACGACGTTCACCGGTCGGCAGAGTGCGCAGTTTGACTGGCACGCGTGTGCCGTCGTCGCTCTCGATAGTCACCTCAATGGGCACGGCGGAGGCGGCGCTTGGATCGAGCGGCCGCTCGCCGTCAGCGCCCAAGGGCACCACTGTGAAGTAGGTATCGGTGCCAGCGGCAGGTTTGTCAAGGCCGGGTCCCTCGAGACGCACCTTGGGCACTTGAGTTACATCATCGTCGTCGTACACATCAAAGGCATGCGGGCGAGGCAAGAGCGCATGGTCTCCGAGCAGTGCCGAGAGTGAGTAGGCACCCGCTTCGGGCACTGTGAAAGTCAAGTCAAAGACGCTGTTGCTGACGCGCGATTTGGGGTCAGGTTTGACTGCGTGAAGCACGACGGCAGCGGGTCCGTCAAAGACGACATGCAAATTTTGGGGCACAACGGCGAGGGGACGTGCGTCAGCGTCCGTCACAAACAGACGACACTTGATCTGTTTGCGAGGGCGCGCCTGCTCGAGATCGCCAGGCGAGAGACGTCCACGGGGACGCGGATCGGAGACCATGACAGTGACAGGCTTGGCAAGGAGCTCTTCGTCGCTCTCGCCCTGTGCTGTCAGCAAGTAGGCACCCGGTGTGTCAGGGGTGAACACCACGGGGTAGCGTCCGCCACCGGCGTCGCCCACCGAGCTCTCCATGTGGCCGGGTCCCTCAAAGGACACGTAGATGGGCAGGCCGGCGAGGTCTCTGTCGCAGCCGCGTGCGTCCACCACTTGCAGCACGACTTCGTTGGCCTCGTCAACGAGCGCACCCTGCTCAATGGCACGCCCGTACACGCGTACCCGCAGACGCACGTCAGCAACACCCACCTCGACGGGCGCGTCTATGAGGTTGGTGCCGTCGCACAGACGCGGCATGATGTGCACCGAGACGGCACCCACGGGTGGTGTGTATGTGACAAGAAACACCTCCTTCGCCTCGGCGGAGGCGTGTGTGTCGGGTTCGATATGCACCGTGGGTGTGAGCGACGAGCCGTCGTTGGTCTCGATCACGCATTCGACGTCGTCACGCGCGCCATGAGGCGCACGCACAAGTGGCACACCCGCATGATTGGTGAGCAACATTTTGAACGAGGTGGGCGAGCCTGCTTCGGGTGTGCCGGCGACACCGGGACCCGACAGGCGTGCAACAATGCGGTCGCGCACAGTCACCGAAATGGGACTGTCTGCGACTTCGACGCCGTCGAGCACGAGGGTCACAAGGTGTACGCCCTCGCGCTTTGGTGTGTACGAGACGCTGAATGAGCCGTCGTGGTTGTTTTGGACCTTGACCGAGTTGAGTGGTAGAATAGGCGAGCCCGACGCATCACCGGTACCCGACATGCCGCGGCGATGGGGCACGATACGTGCCAGCAACTGCGCCGACACGCTAATGGGATCCTTGCGCGTCACTTCGCCGCGTGCGTCACTAAAGAGCATCTGCACGGTAAAGGATGTTTCGACGCCGGCAAGAGGCTGTTCGAGGCCCGGTCCTGAGGCGCGTGCTGACAGCGGGTTTTCGACCATGACGTGTGTCTCAGCCGTGGCCTCCTCTGTCCCATTGACGAAGACGAGCACACGATGCTGGCCGGCTACACTCGCCGTGTACTCACAGGCATAGGAGCCATCAAACTTGTCGAGCACGTCCGCTTCGACGGCGCCCGGTCCTTCAAAGCGCACCTCGACAGCGTCGCCTCCACTCGTCATGAGCGTGCCATTGAGTGTGAGATGCACCAGCAAGGATGACTGCCGCGCGACACACGTTGTCTTGGCGCCCGTCAGACGCGCCCCGACCACGCGTGGGGGTGCCTTGGCGCGTCCTTTGAGTGTGCGAAAACTCGCCAAGTACGTCATGATGCTGAGTTCCTCGGGTTTGTCGGCAGCAAAGACTGTGGGCTCGACGAGCTTGCGCACGCCCAGTCGCGCCTCAGCCAGATCCATGGCTGCACCGTTATTCTTGATCCCATCCGCCGGATTGAGCGCGCTCACATCAATAGGTGGTTCTTGGCCCGCGTCTTTAGCGCATGCATTCACCACTTTGCTGTGACATGGAGAAAAAAGGGCATGAAAATGTTGTGAGAAAAAGCATGAAGGTGTAGCACGAGTTTACCTGAGAAGCACGCCGTCCGCCATAGCCTTGAATGAGGTGACTTGGCTGTCGGAGATTTTAGACAGCCATGCAAGTGTGGCAGCTCGAGGTCCTTCTGTGGCTGCTTCGTCCTTGGGGTCTACCGAGAGAACTCGTAGTAAGATGCAATGCCTTGACGACGCTAGTGTTCTTACTGCCTCGATTGACATGGTAACGCAAAATGATGGTCCACAAAAACCCAAGGGCAAGCTTGGGGTTGCCGTTGGCAAGCTCGCCCGGATCAACGTTGACAAAGCGAAGGCCTAATGAACGGCATGAGAAGATGATTGTGTTGTGTTGTGTTGTGCACCTTCGTCCTCGAAGAACTTGATTGCCTGCTGGAGGTTCTCCAGCTTTTGCTGGGAGAACTTGGGATTCCGGGTCATGTTCCGCAACACCCGCTTGTCGCTGATGAGCTCGGCAAGATTCCCCAGAAGAATTCCATCGCCAACATCTGCCAATAACAAAAAAATATTATTATTGTTATTATTATTATTAGTGTGAAAACAGCAAACGACAAAAAAAAAAAAAAAAAAAAAAAAAAAAAAAACGGCGTTTATTCCACTCTCCTGACAATTTCTGCCGTATTTAGCTCGCGCGCGAGGTGTTGGACATCGCCGCCAAGGCTGTGAAGGTACATGCGTATCATTTGTTTTGATGTTATTCATTATTTGTGTTTGATTGTTAGCCTGGAGTGACTGCGGACGAGCTGGATCGCATAGTGCATGAGGCGTGTATTGAGCGCGACAGCTACCCGTCGCCCTTGAACTACCGAGGATTCCCCAAGTCAGTCTGCACGTAAGACAATCAAAGAGAGGGAGGAAGGGGTTTTGTTTGTGACTGACAGTGTTGGTGTAAAAAAAAGGTCGGTCAACGAAGTAATTTGCCACGGCATTCCGGACATGCGACCGTTGAAAGAGGGCGGTAAACGAGACAAAAGAGAAAGAAAAGCCATAAGAAGAATGATTCATTTGTGTTGTTGTTGTTGTTGTTGTTGTTGTTGTTGTTGTTGTTGTTGTTGTTGTTGTTGTCGACAGACATTGTGAATCTGGACATTACTCTGTACCACGATGGACACCACGGAGACCTCAATGAGACTGTCTTTGTGGGTGCAGTCGACGAGAAGTCGCGCAAGCTGGTGGAAGCTGCGCACACGTGCATGACAAAGGCCATTGAGCAGGTCAAACCAGGTATGACAAAAGGACTTTGAGCGACTTTTGAGAGTGGTTGAGTTAGTTTGAGCACGAGCTGGTTTGATGTATGTGTATTATTTTTGAGCTCGATTGATTTTTATAATGAGTTTGAGTTTGAGTAAAAGCCTGGCGGTTTATTCTCTTAATATACTTTTTGTATGGTATAGGAATGGCGTACCGTGACTTGGGCAAGATCATCCAGGCGCACGCAGACAAGAGCGGGTTTGGGGTGGTGCGGTCGTACTGCGGCCATGGTATCCACTCGCTCTTTCACTGTGCCCCCAACGTGCCTCACTATGCCAGTACGAAACAAAGAGTGTTGTTTTTTTTAGTGGTGTCGTGATTCTCACTTAATCACGCCTTGTGATACTTGCTTTTTTTTGCTCTCGCTCGTTGTTTCCCCACTTTTTGTTTTGTCTCTATGTTGCTTGACTGCGTCTCTCGTAGAAAACAAGGCAGTGGGTGTGATGAAGGTGGGTCACTGCTTTACTATTGAACCGATGATTACGGTGGGCACTTACCAGGATGTGTCGTGGCCCGACAACTGGACGGCCGTCACGAAGGTACTTTAAAAAAGAAATAATTATGTAATGCGACAACCGCTCACCCAACGTTTTATGCATTATCATTGCTTTTAGGACGGGAAACGATCGGCACAGTTTGAAGAAACCATGATTGTGACTGAGACGGGTGTCGAGGTGCTAACAAAGCGTCAGGAGAATGGCGGACGACCACACTTTATGGATCAGCTTGAGGAAGCCAAGAGCGCCGAGTAAAAAGACAAACAAAAAAAGACAAGACGTTCGTTCTATTCTTTGTTTTTTACAAGTGTACACTGTACCCCAAAGTGATCAGAGGGCCACGTCTGGCGACCTTCGTCAATGCATTGTCGGCCCATGACGTGCGTTTCGCCCTTTTGAAATGTGATGCTCTCCGACTTGAGTATGACTCGGTCGTAGCGCACTTGCTTAGTCGTGTGACTGTGCATTGCTCGCATAATATTTACACTGGTGTCTTCGGTATATCCTTCGCAACGTCCATCGCCAGCGCTCGTCCAGGCGTCCGTCCACACTGCTGGGTCAATTTCGCGCTCTTCCTCTTCGCTTGGATCAAAATTGAAGTCGCCACAGAGTAGCGCATGAGGCGCATTGCGCACACGCAAGATCTCAAAGATCTCCTGAAGTTGTTGACCTCGCTTGGCACTCTCGCCACGCGTCGACTCCAGATGGACGGTGGTGACGTCGAATGCTTCTTCCACACCGGCATTCGTGAGGAAAATCCGCGCGCCAACCAAGCGCCGAAAGAGATTTGTCGAGATCTCCTCGTCAATCCACTGTATCGGACCGTGTCGTTGATGTACAAGCATAATAGTGCCATACGGCGCAACTTGCTACGTGATTGTGAGGCGAGACGCAAGTTCATCGACCGACTCTATCTCGTGTCAGCTTGCCTCGGATTGCGTATAGTTGCACACGTAGTTGCGGCGAATATAGTCGTTGTTGAGGAGCATGGGAAGAACACCGGGCGTCATCTCCTGCAGTGCCACGCATCCTGGCGACGCTGTTTCGATCTCGCGAACAATGGCGCCCAATCGCATCTCACGGTCTCGAAAATCGAACCACACATTCCAGGTGAGCACGGTCAGGGGGAGAGTTGCCGTTTTCATTGTGCTCCTTGACCGGTGGAACAGGGAGTTCAATTTAAAAGGCATTAATTATAATAAGAAAATAACAAGAATCACAAGAGCTAACAAGACAATAAAATTAATAAGAGGAGAAGTGAAAATAATTATTATTGAAAATTCTACTTGTGTTGCTTCAATAGACGCACATACCTTACAGTTCATAACAGTTGGCCATCTATCGAAGGATCAACAGTTCAAGAAACAACACAGCCGCAAGAGGTGCATGCCCATCCGTCTTGCGACCAGTGGCCGACCTTTTGGATGTTGCGTCGCTGTCGGGCCCACCCGCTCCACCTCGCACGCATACACACCACTTCCGTTCGACGACATGCATCGAGCAGTGCAAGCACACGCACGAATACACGCCTGACGGCGCCCGGCGAGAGCGGCATGATGTTTGAGAAGGCGGTCATTCGCTCTCTTGAGACAGCCGCTCATCTCCATGTTGTCGCCCACTGCGAGACCACCCAAGCAGATGGAGGGGTGGATTTCCGTGCACGATGGCCCGGTATTCCTGCTCAGGTTTGTGTTCAGTGTAAAAGTTCCTCACGAACGTTTCCCGTCAACTTGATTCGCGAGTTTGAAGGTGAGCCACACACACGCACACACACACACGCACTCTCTCTGTCTGTCTTTTCTCTATCTTGTCTTTATCTGTCTCTGTCTGTCTTTGTCTGTCTGTCTCTATTATCTCTTTTTACCTCTCTCTATTATACTCCCTCTCTCTTCATATTACCTCTCTTCTCCCTCTCTCTTTCTTGCTGTTGCTATGAACAACGCACAACACATGGCTTTTAAGCTCCCTCTATGCTTTTATATATATAGGAACGCTGATTCGCGAGCGAGCCTCGAGTTCTTCTGTTGTTGGCATTGCAGTGAGCTGTCAGCCATACTCGCGTGCTGCATTGCGCTGGCTCATGCAGTCGTCCATTCCCATGGCAGTCTGTATTGTGGATGCCGAACGTGAGCCAGTGGATGCTGTTCAGTACTGGCAGGTAGTGCATCGTATTGAAATTTTACATCATGCTACGACTTCGGTGCTGAGTGCGCTATTTTTGTGTAGCACAACGATGCGTTTCGTCTCGTGGCCCGGTCTCTCCGCGTGGGTCTTTCCACCCTGACCCCTACTAGTGTTCGCTTCATTCTTCAGGCACCCGACCAAAAGTAGCGACGAGTGGTGAATTTGCTTTGTCGTCACACCCCAAAGGGGGACTTGTGGCCTACACGGCAAGGTGCCTCACGCACTCGCCTTGCCACTCTTCTCTGCATATTTGTTTCAGACGGCTCTTGGCTCGAGCTTTGAAAAGGGTTTGTCGAGAAGTGACTAAATGTAATCTCAATTCAACTCATGTAACATTCGTCACTTTCATTCATAAGTAGAATCTAGATTCTTCATTGATCTGACATCTAGTCATTTTTATTTTATAATCACCATTTCGTTCCCTCCTCCCTTCATCCTCGCCGATGACGCCAACTTTGCGAACACAACGTCCCTTGTGATGACAGTCACGTCCGCGATCGGCATTCAGGCCGACGGAGGTGCGCAGCAGTCGGGCGACATTGTCGGCGAACGTCTGCCCAGCTCCATTCTCCTTGCCTCCGCCTCGTGGTGCCGCCTCTCACTCGTGCTCAATGACAACAACAGTACTGCCGAGCTTTGGTCGACACCCGATCTTGGCAACCCAGCGGCGCCAGAGACGCTCTCAGTCCGACGCAATGTCGTGTCCATCGCATGCACGGATCATTTCACAATTGCTTGCCTCTCCATCGAAAGGGATCTACCAAACGTTCTACTCTGGATCCACGATAGCACCTCGTCATCCCCTGCACACTCGGCCTGCGACGAAATACACGACGCTGTCGAGGTGTCATGTGGCCTTGCTCACGCTCTCATTCGCACACATCGCGGCCAAGTGTACTCGCTGGGACTCTCGCAACACGGCCAGTGTGGCCATGGCAATGTGGATTCTGTCGTTTCTCAGGCCCGCCTCATTCTGGCCCTGGATGGTCTCGAGGTTGAGTGCGTCTGTGCGGGAGGGTTTCACTCGCTCTTCCTTTCACACGACACCATTTATGCATGCGGCTGGAATCAACACGGCCAGCTTGCCATGGATCCAAAGCAAGTGCCCCTCGAACCCACACCAATGCCGCTTGACCTTGACGCGATTTTCGACTCGCCCATTCAAGCGCTTGCCTGTGGCACACATCACTCGGCGGCGCTCTCCCGCCTCGGCTCCCTCTACGTCTGGGGTGCAAGCTTGCACCCGATCGCCTCCGCGTCCACCTCGCTACCACACCATCCCCATCGTCTGCTTTCGAAACATCCTGTACTGCGTGTCTGGTGTGGGCCCACTTCGATACATGTCAGCGTGTGAGCAGGGTGGCACTATGTTTAAAAGGCGAAAAAGGACAGCTGGCCACACAAATCGAAAGGAACTGCCCCTGACACGATCGTGCCTCCTGCCAGCTCTACCGGTACAATCTCCTCCACACCTGCGTACAACTGACCCGCCGTTCTCTTTTTGTCTCTGTAAAGGCTTCGCTTGTCGACACATTCTCGTCTGGAAGTCTACGGCGGAAGTATTGTGCTGCTCTTTGTTTTGTATATTGTCTTGTTTTGACATTGAGTACAGCTCTCTATTCTCTATTTCTTTTCTTATTTTTCTGATTTTCAGATGTCACTCGAAAAATCTAAACGCCGCTGGCTTCACGTCAACACTGGTGTCCAGAAGATACTAGCAGTGTTGCGTCCCATTGCAACACAGATCGCAGACGATATGTTCACGAACCATTTTCAACGCCTCCCCAACCCGCGCCCCCCACACAATGAGTTCCTCAGTCGTCGCCTCTCGAGTCCCCTCAACATTCCTGGTTGCGCTCAAGACCCTGGCACCAACGACTACGTCCATACCCTCGAGAGCCTCCACCAGAAGCCCTTAAATCTGAATTTTCACAACGTTTCGCTCCACAAATGGTCTGATGCCACCGACGGTCCCTGGGAGCTCGCCAAGGCGTTTGTGAAGATGTCTATCCCGGAACCAAGCAGCGTAGTGGACGCAGACACAAGCGACGCCTCAGTGATTGTCGCGTTTCTGCGATTCATGAAAACGTCACCCTTTGCGAAGACAAACATTCACAAACTCGCAGACGCGCGTAACAATTGGGCTCACTCAGTGTCGCAGTCGTTTGACCAGACAGACTTTGACGCAATGATGCAGAGTCTGGTCGATGTTGCGAAATGTATCAAATCCGCCAGCAACTCGTATAACGCGCGCGACCTTCTCTCGTCGCTCACAGACCTCTCCTCAAATCCACCAATTCTCAACGATGCGGGCCGTGTCCTTGAAGACGCCCTGGCAGAGATGAGGCGAGTTTTGGCTATGGAGAAGGCAGCCATTCACACGCATCTCGACGACGCAGCCACCACCATCACCGACACCGTCGCAACGACCGCATCGGATACTCGCGCGCACATTGACAACGCAGCCGCCACCATCACCGACACCGTCACAGCCAACACTTCAGACGCTCGTGCGCGCGTTGACAACGCAGTCACCACCATCAACGACACCGTCGCAACGAGCGCATCGGACATTCGCGCACACATTGACGACGCAGCCACCACCGTCACCGACACCATCGCAACGAGCGCGACGGACACTCGCGCGCACATTGGCAACGCAACTTCCACCATCACCGACACCGTTGCAATGAGCGCGTTGGACACTCGCGCGCACATTGACGACAAAACGAACGTCACCCACCGAATGATCTTTTTCCTTATTTTCCTCGTCGGCGTCGGTCTCAGCGCGATTTTCCTTTTCCCTCCTCTCTCGTACCCCTTCTCAGGTAACAGTCTTGCCACCCACTCAACCGCTCTCAGCCAGCCCATTGCCCCCCTGAGTGAACATGATGTTCCTCCACGATTTATTCTTGAACGAAAAGATCCTACCTTTTGCATTGGGCGTGAAGAGGATTTAAGGCGACTCGAACATCTTCTTGTCACCGAACGGCACTCATTGGTCTCCGTTCATGGACTTCCCGGTATCGGGAAATCGACCGTCGCCAACAAATTTATCAATATATTCCTCTCCAACTTCAGCCACATTGTGTGGCTTGACGAGTGGACACATTCAAACATTGGCGATGTGGTCAAAAACAAATTTGAAAAGCTGACTTTGTCCTCAACATTTCCGGCTCTGATTGTGCTCGACAATGTCAATGACTTTGGTGAAATAACACCGCAGCTCCATTCATATCTTGTGCACAGACAAGTTCTATTCCTCGGCACTTCACGCCTCTCGTCAGCATCTGCCATTGTTGACCACTGGTCGACAGTCTCTCTCCAGTCGCTTCCACTTCCTTCACTCCGTTTATTGCTCTGTACAGAAGTTCCATCTTGTGAGTCCGAGAGCGACAGTGTGAACTCTCTCCTTGAACATCTTGATGGACTTACACTTGCTATCTCCCTGTCGAACAAGGTCTTGCGCTACGATGTCACTGACCAAGGCGCCTCGACAACTCCCACGGAACTACTAAAACGGCTTCGTCGTGGTGTTGACCAACTCTCTTTGCGCAGCAAGTACTGGCAAGGACGGCTCGCTCATCGATCTCTCTCTCTCAGTCTCTGTGCCGTGTTTGCTGAAATGGAGCGCACCCTCAAACACCATGTTGGCAAACATAGTCTCTCTTATCGCGCGACGTGGACTTTGGCTCTGCAGTTTGCATGGTGGGCTCCACACCAAGTGCCATTGATCTTGCTGGGCGACGAAGCCCGAACAGTCGCGGAGCTGAAAAGCGCGCCTTTTCATCTTCGTTGGATATATCGTCCATTCATTACCACTGCTCGCGTCTTTCTCCATGTCATTCCTCGCCAGTTCAGTTTCTTTGGCTTGCATTATGTGGCATTAAAGTGGTACAGTATACTGCTGTCGGAATCAGTGACAGAGTCTCTATGCGTCGGACGCATTGCGAAAAGCTGGGCTTCTAATAGTCCAGTCTCGCTTCTAGTAGAACATGCCCATGTGCTTGATTCCCGCCTAAATGTGCTGGTAGAGATTGGTCTGCTACGTCGTGAAGGAGAAAAGCGCGAACCTGTCATTGCCCATCGTCTGTTGCAGCAGTATCTCCAGCTGCGAGACAGCGAAGAGGAGTATGTTGGTCTTGATGTGGCGCTCACCTCTTTAGCCTCTCTCTTGGGAGACTTAAAGTGTATTCGTCCGCATGGCTGGCTCACCGAATTGCTTCGTCCACACCTTCGGGTCTTTGTCCCACATGTTGTGTCAGTCAACCGTCCCAGCCACCGATACATTCTTTCCCTCCTTCTCTCCCCACCTGGTGGACTCCACTCGGAGCACTCAACCACGACAGGCTATTATCGCCCTCGAAGTTTTTGTGGGCCGTCAGATTTTCCCCTCAATGAGATGCTCTGCCGAGACACCCGTCGCTGTGTCTCGACATATACGGCGGGACTCGGAATTTTTTCTGTAGTGTCTATTTTTCCGTGCTATTCAGCTCCGGCGACGTTTTGGCACGAGTTCTTTTTTGCTGAGGTGCCACACCGCGCAGATGGGCAGCATTCGGTTGCAGAGGAGTATGTCGCAGCCCGCATCGAAAGATCACAACAACTGTACGATATTGCTTTTGCAATTGGAGAAGCTGCCGATGCAGAAACACGATTTGTGTTGTTTTTGCATCTTGCATACCTTTTCCGCTCTGAAGTGCAGGTGAATTCGAACCGAGATCAGAACGGCACGGAATGGGAAGATATACACGTTGATGAAGTTGATCAAATGAGAGAAAAGCTTCTTGAGCCTCTGTTGGTCCAAGCTGAATCAGAGTATGGTGGGCATTCGCCTCTCTTCCGCGACGACGTCTGTCGTGCGGACTGCTGGCTCGCCCTTTTGTACGTTGTCATGGGTCGCTATGCTAATGATATTGAGGTGCGCATTCAATGGTTTCGCAAAGCGAACGAGCTCCCAAATGTTATTGAAGGATGCACGAAGATGATTGGGCGAATGGATTTACTCCTTGCCGATGCACTGTGGGACGCGAAGCAATACAAGGAAGCGCTTGCGCTCTATGAGCCCACAATCAAGCATTCACTGAGGTATCCACACCTGTCTGGCGATGGGAATGGCTTTGTACTTGTCACGAATGCCAGCCAGATTGCCCCGTGTTCGTGGGCAGCACTCACGTATCTCTACTTATTGACCAATGACACCTCAAGTGCGGTTATTGCAGCCGAGCAATGGTTCTCGCTACTCCAGACTGTAGAGGTCAAGTCTTACAGACCGGACTATAACGGCAATTGCAGAAACTACGTTTTTGAAGACGAGAAAAATTCTGGGTCACTATCCCAGAGTGAAGCGTATGGAATGTACTTGTACGCTCTGAATAGCAGAGCGGAAGAATTCGAGTCTGCTGGAAAGAACCGTACTGCGGTCGTGTACTACTCACGAATGCACTCCCTCTGCCAACAGTGGGATGGATTGACACCCTTTTTGTATCATTTCCAAGAAATGACTGGCCAGGTCTGAAGACGATTAGTACTCTATTGTTGTATTATTATTAATTGTCTAATCCGTCGTATCGAACCGGGTTTGTTTTTAGATTCGCCGGTTAGGCGCACAAATAGATCCACAATATTGTCGCTGGATTCGGTTTAAGGTTCGTCACCTGAACGCACATTATTTTGGTGTTTTAGATGATTATTTTTGGTTGTTTTCTTTTCTTTCTTTCTTCTTTAGCTTCACTGTATGGGAGAGCGACATTGCATCTTTTCCAAACGAAAGATTGCACCGCAGAGCACTACAAATGTCACTAGCTTCTATGAGGCACAAGTTGTCGCTGCTAACGTGGTCAGTAACTATCCTCTATTGCGTCTTCCATCTTGGTTCGCTGACTATCTTCGTGAATACTCGCGCAAACTGGAGTGGACGCTGAGTGACGGCCAATGGGGACTGGACGTTGTGCCTATTTGATTTCCAGTATTGCACCCCAATACCTCTCATTCTTATGATTGTTATTGTTAGCATTTAAAATAAACTGTATATTTTTCCGCACATACACAGAGCACATCCTGTCCCTCGACCTCGCACTCTCTCCCGTACCAGCCAGGGCGGACGCCCTCCGGCTGAACCAGCTCCCAGAAATTGTCCAAGAAGCGTACCACGCAAGGTGGCGAGCATATGTGGGCTCTGATGCCCTCGCTCGCAGGAATAAAAATTCAGTTTTTCACTGACTACTTGAGCCACTTCTGGATCGGTCGCAGGACTTGCAGCAGTGTAACATCGTCTGCGTCAAGGAACTCGGCCACTGATCCTGTTCGCCCATAACAGCCCTGAGCCGGTTCTCGTCGACGAAGAAGCAATGAACAAATAAATGGGTTGTATTCTTCTTGTTCTTAATCTTTTACGAGATCACTGAATTTTCCATTTCTTCATGTCGCAACTCACTCTCGACCATAACATTAAACTGCTCCCTCAGCTCAACGAGCCCGCCTCCCTCTGGCGCTACTTCCTCGTGTGCACTGAGACACCCCGCCCCAGTCACGATCTCGATGGATTTCGCAAAAGACTCCGCAAGCGAACACAAATGTGACTTGGATTCTGACGACGCGGGAAACGTTGTCATCCGCAAGCCGGGTGTTGGCACTCAGTCAGTGTGTATACAATGCCACATGGATATGGTCACAAGGTAAGTTCGCGTTTGCAGTGCAATTTCGCGATTGACAAGACAACGAATCTCGATAGCAAAAACGACGATGTCGAGTTTGACTTTGCAGAGCAGCCCATCATGACAGACATTGTCACTGCCGACGATGGTGAACACTGGCTCAAAGCTCGTGGTGCTACCTTGGGTGCAGATGACGGCATTGGTGCTGCGGCATGGTATGATTTTGTGACAAAAAACTTGTCGATTCTGACTTTGCCATTTTCTCTTTTTACAGTCTCGCGCTCCTCGACGAAGACTCAGTGGCCCTCGGACTTCCGCCTCTGGAGCTACTCTTTACTGCCGATGAGGAGACCACGATGGGCGGTGCAGAAAACATTTCAGCGTCTCTCTTGCAATCCAAAGTCAGACGAACAGGTCAAGAATCTAAATTCACCATCGCCTTTTTTGACAGATTATGATCAATGTCGACAGCGAAGACGAGAATGAAATCTGCATAGGGTGCGCGGGTGGGTTTGAGCAGACACTTCATCGGGCGCTGAGCAGCAGTCAAACGACAACGACTGATTTGGCTGAGACGCACTCTCTCGTCCAATGTGCTCTCGTGGGATTCCAAGGGGGTCACACGGGCGCACAGATCCACGAGTACCGCGCACACCCCTTCAAACTGGCCGCAAGGATCCTACGCAATGCCCTCATCGACACGCACTCTGAGCTGTCACTTGTGTCCTTCTCAGGCGGCAGTGCCGTCAACTCAATCCCTCGCGAGTGCTCCTTTTCCTTCCTTCTCCCTTCCAACGTGCTCCCTCAGTTCCTCACTGCCACCCAACACCACCTCAACCTCATCAAACAAGGTAGACCCCCCCAAAGAAACCCCACTCTCTCCACTCATACTATAACACACATACGACTCAATCCCCTCCCTATACTCCCCAACACACAAGAATACGCTGCGAGTGAGAGCGGAATCACCCTCAACACAACGACCACCACCCCACCAACCCATCCATTCCGTGTGTTGTCGTCCGTTGAGTCCCTTTCGCTGCTCTCCCTCCTCACCCATGTGCCCCATGGCGTCCTCCGTGTCCACCCGACTGTCCCCAATCTCGGTATGTCACTCTCACTCTCTCTCTCTCTTGCACTCTCATTCAAATTTTTTTTTTTTGGTTTAGTTGAGCTTTCTTGTGCCTTTTCGATTGTTGAACTGAAGGAACATGAGCTCTTCTGCCATCTCTTTCCGCGCTCCTCGTCCAATTCTCTGCATGACAATGTCCGTCACGATATCGACTCATTTGCGGCTCTCTCAGGTGAGCCACTCACTCACTCACTCTCTACTCTCTCTCTCACAGAGTCACTTATTGTGCATTCTATTTTGACACGTCTAAGGATGCACTGTAAGTGATCCCTTCAATTCATTCCCCGGTTGGCAGCCCAATTGGAAAAACAGAGAAACGCGCTCGACCCAACGATGCGGTTGTTCCTGCCGAGAGAATGGACACTACGAAGGACCAGGAAGAGGTTGAGGACTCGGACGAAGAAGAGGATGAGGAACAGGACGAAGGGGAGAAGCAGGAGGAGAAGCAGCAAGAAGAAAGGGACGAAGTAACCGACTCGGACGAAGAAGAGGATGATGAACAGGACGAAGAGGAGAAGCAGCAAGAAGAAAGCGACGAAGTAACCGACTCGGACGAAGACAGCTCGCAAACACGCTCCACTGCTCACGCGCTCCGCCGAAGAAGCGTACGAAACTCCACCCCATCCAACTATTGCTCACACCCCCTTGTTCCCTAGGCCTCACAATCAACAGAGGAAGCCTTCAGAGAACTGCACTTGGTTTGGCCAACGAACCTACGCGTCGGCAACGAGTGCCTGATTCTTCACCGCGAGAGCCCCACGGAGTATGCCGTTGCCGACAAGAAGACAGACGATGGCCGCTTTACAATCAGATACGACAAGGGCTCGGTCTGTCTTTCTAAGTACGTGGAATGGGACGACTGTACACATGACAAGGAAATCGAAGTGCGCCTCGACATTGACGACCGATTTGCCACCACTGCACGGTTTCTCTGTGACATCGCCGTTCTCTACGCCTGGACGTCGACGCCTACGACTACAACGACCACAATGAGTACAGCCGACAGGAGCGAGAAGAGCGAGAAGAGCGACGACGAGAGACCCGCCGCCAAGCGACAGAAACTCGAACGAGAGCTTTCGCTGTCCGTCTTGCCACCATCGACCTGTCTGCCCCCGTCTTCTTCACACTCACGAGACTCTTTCTCTCGTGATCCTGTCGACTCCACGCCACCATCTCACATTGCTCGTTCTGTCGCTGTGGATGCTCACATCAAAACCGGCATGACCACCCCCACTTCCACCCTCCCTCCTCGCCAGTCTGCTCGCAAAATGCTCTCGCGCAACGTCAAAAGCGTTTCTACTCCACACACACCGTACACACCACCCGTACCACCGGCCGCCCGCAAACCTCCGTCTCCCTTGTCCTCTGCTCCACCCACATCAACCGCATCGTCCACCACTTGCAAACCTCTGTGTCCCTCCTCCCCTGCTCCACCCACATCAACCGCACCATCCGCCGCGCGCAAACCTCCGTGTCCCTCCTCCCCTGCTCCACCCACATCTCCACACACACCGACCGCCCGCGAACGTCTGTCTCCCTCCTCCCCGACATCCTCTCCTCTGTCCTCTCCCTCTCTTTCTCAGACAGAAGATGTTGTGGAAATAGGCTCGGCCAGGGGCGATGGGGTGCGTCGATTACCGCCCAGCTTCTTTACCGACGAGCATCTTCTTCGTGGAAGCGACGATGAAGACGACGGGGATGTGGTGGGGCACAGCGAGGACGACGAGAGCGAGGCGTACAGAGACTCTGCTGTCCGAAGTGCGAAGCGGCGGCGAAAGCTCGCTGAACGAAGGGCCGAGGAAGAGAAAAAGAAGGAGCGGGGTGAAGAGGATGAGAAGGAGGAGGGTGAAGAGGACGAAGGGAACGAGAGGAGGGACGACATGGACCGTCGCTCTGACTGCTCATCGTCACTGTCCGACACTTTCGACCGAACGCACGACGACCCCTTTGCAGCCGCACGGCAGTCAGTCTATGATGCCATTCTCTTCAAGTGTAGCAGCGGGCTTGCCGTCGACGACCACACACTTCACGCACGACAGGTAGACAGAGCTGACGGTGAGCCTGTGGTTGTGCTCAGTGGCGACGGCGGCGGCGCTCCCATGTGGACAGTTAGTGTGGACTTCCACACCTGCTCTGTCTCAGTCGGCGTAAGTATGCTATTTTCTTGGTGGCCAGTGGCACTAACCTGACCTCTACTGCGTAGAACGACAGCTGCACCTACTTCACGCCCTTTCGGCTCAACCAGACGAACGCGGCGAGTGTGGCATACTGCTGCACCATGTTCATCCGCTTCTCCTACGACTGGAAGGCAGTGCCTCTCAGGCAGATGCAGTCCTTCTCCAACTCACTCACCGACTCGCTGTACGAGCTTGTGCGTCTGCGGTACGGAGAGCACCGGTGTCGTCGCGTCAATCTCACCAACCGCATGCTCACTCGAACCGAGTCGCATCCACAAGAGACAGTGGTTGTGCGACGTGGCGGCGGAGAGATCGAGTTCTTCGTGCTGCTTTATGTGGCGATGGGGCTACCGACTCTCGAGGTAGTCCACCGCACTCGGCACAGACACAAGCACTACTGCGACCTGCGCACACGCTGGCGATCTATTTACTCCATTGGCGTTGACCACCACGCACCGCCGCGCCGCCTCCACAAGCACCACACCATCCAGCGCACTCACGCCCACAGCCCGAAACGACGCAGGAAACACGACATCGCCGGCTGCGTCGACACAGAAGAGGAACAGTTGATGGTCCTCCTCGAACAACCCAAAGTGTCGGCCTCTGAAGACGCGCGCGCCACAGATCAACTTGCTGCGCACTCCAGGGACAGTCTGCGACACGAGTTTCATCCCAGCAAAGCATTTGAGCGTGGACCCAAGGCACGCGCGACGCTGCAAGGTCAGCAGAAACGCGTCCGATTCGAATCTGGATTGCAAAAGAACGCGCCTGTCGACCGGGGTGACACGCAGGCGACATCCGTTGGTAGCTGGGGCGAGCTGGTAGAGGCTGTTCATGGTGGGGGCGGGAGCAGTGAACTGAAGTGATCGCGGCGAATTGAGCGATCGAACAACCTCATTCTCCAATATACTTACTGCTTTAATACTTTTCGAAGTCAGACTGCCATCTAAACCGCCTTCTGAGAAATCGCAAAGTCTAACAGTACGTGTGTGGGTTAAACAGTTGTGTGTGTGTTGTCCCGTTGAGTTTTATGTGACCAGCCCGAAACACTACTAACCCCTGCAAATCAGGGCGTTTCTGTGGGACCAACGTTGGGTGTGTATGTGTGTAGTGTGTTGGTGTCAGATGCATCATGGCGGAGGGCGGTGATTTCTTGTGAGAGCCGCTCTCGCTTATTTTTTCATTTTTTTGTGAACCGAAACATTCGCCTTGTTCGCGAGCGCCTGCAAATCATAGAATACATTATGGGTGCAGGGATTGAGTGTTGGATGGCTGGTGTGGCTGTGTTGGTTGTGTGTTGGCTGAGGGTGAAAAATTCTTGTGGGAGTCGTTTTGTATTATTTTTATGAACCGAAACATTCGGTCTGTTCGCTGCCCTCTGTAAATCGGGGCGTGTCTTGTGGTATTCTGGTGTGTTTCTATAGGCTCCGTATTGGCCATGGGTGGAATTTTTTTGTGGGGCCGTTCTCGTTTTTTTGTGAATCAGTCGCAGCTCTTCCCATCTCCATCGAGCGTGACTTTGTCGCGTAGTGTAAAATGAATGGTTAGAGAATGTAAGGCGTAAGGGTGTTCAATTTCTTCCTGCCTCGCCTAGAGCTGCTCGTGTCCGTCTCTATGTCTATGTCTTTGTCGCGACTTCTTTGTTTTTGTTTTGTTTGACATCGAGTTCCTTCTCCCCTTTTTTCCACAGAACAATTGAAACTTGAGATGCCTGATACCGATGACGAGCGTAATGGTGCCGCTGATCATGTGAACGAGGAAGAGGCGGTCGACAAAGGAGGTCCTGCTACTGTCGTAAGTAACGTGCAAATGAGCATGCACGTCCAAACGACGACGAAGTAAATTTCTGGAGGTTTCTTCTAATGCTCTGCTTTAGACCGTTCCTCCCGGCGCTGTCGTTGCGGAAGATCCTGTGAATTGCGACGTCGAGATTCCAGCCGCGTTGAAGACACTATCGATTTCGGAGTTTGAAAGCAGTACGTGTGAAGTGGGCTCTTACAAGTACGACGGCAAGTTCATGACGAACAAGAAAGTGGATGTTGAAAAAATCGCATCCAACATCGACGACTTTGTCAGTGTCCAGCGCCTCTCTAAGTTTGCTACTGCCGAAGAGTGTCGCGATCATCTTCCGCCCGTATGTGCCGATGTGTTTTGCTTGGATATGCTCTTCGACGCTCTGCCTGAGCATGATTTATCTCCCTATCACTTCAGTCACTTGAAGAACCAGCTAGAGAGTCGCGTGAGCAAATGCGAACACGGTGTGGACTGCGACATCTTGAAAGGTTGGTTTCGCGACCCCGATACGCCGGGGGTCCTCAAGGAGCTCTTCTTTGACCTGCACACTGACGTTGCGTGCACGTTTGACGAAGGCTGGCTCCCGCACATTGATGTGGCCCTGAAGTCGGGTGCGGTGGGACGATCGACGGAATCAAACACCTCGCTAGTCGCCAGTGCGGTTACTTTCAAAGTGCCAACACGCTCGGCCAAGCTATTTGTAAACGGCATTGACCTCCATGTTTCTCTTCCCGAGCCTTTGTGCACAGCGTGCGTGAACGTTGATGAAACGTCGACGATTACAGGCCTGAATAACTCTGTTCGTCGGCTGATTCTCATCCCATCGTTTCGTCGCTCCAAGCGTGGTCGGGTTTGCTTAAAAAATCATGATGGATTCGACTGGGAAAAAGATCTTGTCATCGTCGTGTGTCGTACATTGGACTTTGATGCGTACACGGCCGTATGTACGGGGATTTGTGCTGTCATCGCACTTCCGCCACTCTGCTTTGGTATCGGATATGCGCGTCACATGTGCGTTAACATCGCCATGCAGCTTGGGCGAGAGCAGCTCATTCTTCTTGATGACGACGTGAAAACATTTAGGAGGCAGGATGATGAAAATATCATATCGCTCATTGACGCGTGCATGAAACTCGAGACCGTTCTCACATGCGCCAAGGACGTGGTCGCAATGGTGGGCGCAACAAAATCCCAGCTCAAGGTGAAATCGAATAACTACCTGTTCAAGACGCCTCAAGTCCTTGTACTGCTGAACGTAACACTCCTCAAGAAGTCAAAGATCAACTACTCGTATCAACTGCCTTTCATGGAGGACTTTGTGTTGGGCTGGCGTCTCCAAAGCAGTGGCTTTCTCGTCGTGACTTGCACGCTTCTGCGGGCTCGTTCCAACACATCACATGACCATGGAGGAACGGGGAGTCCGGGATCTGGTGGAAGGCCGACTTAAGAAATAATACACAACGCTTCGCTTACGTATTACTTGAACAATCAGCACCCACCAACCTCCAAAAACGTGACAACTACCTCGAGCAGCACCACAGCCACAGTAACAAATGCACACAAGATAGTCGCAGACACAAGATAATGGGAGGGCAAGAGAGAAGAGAGGAGAGCAACGCAAAATCTCCCACAAAGCTAAGGGCAAATAGTAAGACAGCGCAATAGCGTGCTAGTGTTGCATCGGTGCCTTACGTATGGACGGTGGCAGCTGAAGTAGAGAAAACCACAAAGAGAAGCTCAGAAGGTGGTAAAAAGGTTGAGTCAGTTAAATTCAGTTCATCAATTGCCCATTACAAAGTCCACACTCTGCGCTCTGCAAGTTGAAGAATTTGCTCATGGCTGATACCACTCAGTCTCTTCCTTTCCCTAGCTTACTCAAACAGGCAGAGACACACAACGCACATTCATTCTTTGTCACACACACACACATGGACCCAGCTGCCAGGGCGCGACCACTGCAACGCGCCGCTTCTTGGGCTGTACGCAAGGTTTTTAACAGGCACGCCTCGGTGGCGAGATTCGCTGTTGAAACTGGGGTGGCGAAAGAAATCCCGCTGCTCCGCCAGTCTCTCGCCCCTCACTCCCTGACAGCAGAGAAATCTCAGGCACCCAGCCTATCGCACCACCTGACCCCGTCTCGTCACTGAAAAGGAACACAAGCCTCCTGTACTTGAATAGATGCATCACTCGAGAGGGAAGGACGTGACTCGGGGACAAGGGAGAGAGTGATGGTCACAGGGCCGAGTGAGGGACGTGACTCGGGGACAAGGGAGAGAGTGGTGGTCACAGGGCCGAGTCGTGAGAAAAAAAGAATAGACAAGGGACACTTGATTTCCGATCGCTCTCAAATACTACTCCTCTGCATTCAAACCAACCTCTGTAACAGCATGAGTGTTGGAAAGCACGGGGATATCAGTGGTTGAGTGAAAGCTCGAGCCTCGACCATGCACCTCTAGCCTAAAGTCTGCGTCATAGCCGAACTCATCCCGTGGCGTCTCCGTCATGTGCGCAGTCCACATTGAGAATCGTGGGCTAATTAAGGGCCTGTCGTCTGATCAAAATCACCCGTAACCAACGGCCATACTTCCCGTGTCACGCGCGGTGTGTGTAGGCTGTGTATGTCCGCCCTGCCTGTTTTGGATTGGGGGTGGGGAGGCTGTTAGCGCAGAGTGATAGAGAGGGGATGAAAAGGGGGGTAAAAGCCCCCCTCTCACACACACACACACACACATATCCTCATAAGGGGGGGG